>JZLH01S0002530.1:13047-29923 GCA_001188425.1 Eucidaris tribuloides
CAAAAAATAATATATATTATATATCACTACTATGTTCTGAAAATGCTTGAATTTGACCGATACAACACATAAGTACGGCATATTTATTTTGGGAGAAAATTTGTCAAGGAGAACCGCTTAAAAGCTATTTTCAGGACATACAGAATTGAGTGGAATTCACTACATAGACCATAACACAGGAATTACTGAAATTTCTGAATTCTGAATAAGTCCCCTTTAGTCAAATTTTCGATCATTATTCTGGCATGCTAATTGAAAACGCATGCGAGTGTATTGAAAATCCTACAACATGCTGAACTTTGGGTAGAAATATTCAACTGTCATTTAGTGGATGATATGCAAAATGTGCGGTAATTAATATATGGAAATCAATTTTTCAAATTTAGTGACGGGATATAAAATCACTTTTAACATTTTGCTAAGCATAGGTGAGGCATTAAATATTTACTATTTATTACTCTTTAAGATATGCAGAAGGAAATTTGGGGGTGTTAATCCACTTATTTTTTGTTGTCCTACAACGATTTTTTAAATAAGAATTTTTTCGTATTATTTCACACTATTTGCTCGTAAGCATGAGCACATATATTTTTAAATTTCTATGGGCACTTACGTATTTTATTCGTCCAAAAGACGGAATTTCATGGAAAACTGACAGGGGAGGGCGTTTCATGACATATTCCATTGCGAAAAAAAAGAATTTTCAAGGTTCCGCTATGTGCTTGAACGAAATTTTTCATATGCTCAGGAATGGCGACTCTGAACGTTATAGAAACAGTTTGGGTTGTTTGGAGCATTATTAAATATTTTCGCTGCGGCGTTATGCAATCAGCCATTATTTTTTTCAAAACTTTCTCGTGTTAAGAATTTTTTGTATCCGCGAATTATGGAGTATTGTTACAGAAATTTGCATTGCAGTTGAACGTTTTGATGACAAAGACTATAGTATCATGTGGCATGGAGGTTCTTCGCCCTCGTAAATATTTAATAAGTAATGTCCTTAGACTTGGACAAGGAATGTTGCACCAGAGTTGTCAACTCCCAAGGTGTCAAAATGAAACATTAAAAATATGAGGAATCCACCAAATTTTAAAGTTTTGCATGGAAACCAATTAAGATATTTCACCTGACCTGCTATTTTGTGTACCTAACATCGAAAATATTGAAAATTCGTCAAATATATGTATATTAATATATATTTTTATTATTGTGCGGAAACCATGAGGACGGAGGGTACGGACAGACGGACGAAGGACAGTGAACCTCAAGATTTCGTCTGCGGGGCATAAAAATATGGTGACCATTTAACGGGTGGACCCAGAAGAATGCTACGAGTATGATCGTAATTTCTCTTCATTATCGGCCCAATGATATTATTTGTTATTTTTATGTTTGGTTAGAACATTCTTTTTCAAATAAAATGATACCAAGATCATTGATTTTTGAGACAGTGACAGGCGTTTAATTCTAGAGGCCATATTTGGTTCGACGCAATGCAATATCCCAAATTGCCACTTTTTCAACAGCGGCGGTCTCGAACGTATAGGATTTCTGGCGTCTCAAGCTACCATACGGACAAACCACACAATGACAATGAGGACACACGGCTGCATATCTTTTCCTAATGGAAAGCTGAGCGGCATTTCCTGCCTTTTTTGTCATTCGCGGTTTGTCACGGTAATGGTTAGCTGAGCGCCAGAATATCTAGAGCGTTCCGATGCCGCCGCTGTTGAAAAATTTGCAAATTTGGGAAATGTGCCTTGCCTCCGAAAAAATGGCCCTAGATTAAACGTTTATTCAAATCACATGATCTGTTGGTATCATTTTATTTTGAAAAAATTAATGTTCTAACCAACGAAAAAAAATTAATGACATTTTGCGATCAATGATTGGAGAAAGAATTAGCAATCATACTGCGTAAGCATTCTTTTGGGCGGACCCTGTATAGCAGCAATTACATCCTGGTTTGATATATACACACTCATTCAAAGAGTTTTATTGCGTTACATTTAGTCTTAAAACTTGGTGGATATTTAGGTACAGCAATGATGGTGCTACCCTTAAGAAAAAGGGCTGTAACATTGGTATTCTGAACTGATATTCTTATCTCCAATATTAAAAATGGCAAAGTCTTTATTGTTTCAATACGTTCGATTCTTCATGACAATTAAGAAAATAAAGCATGCGAGCAGGATAGTTTTGTATTTCCCATTTTTTGTTCTTTTTGCTGTTTCACGGTGGTGGTCCCCACCCCCCCCCCATAAAAAGTATCATTTCGGTATTCGACATGATCATCATCAAATGCTCAATGTAATGGAGGCAAGTGCTTCACCAAATTATATGTTTGTTAAAATATTAGAGATTGACGATAAGTATGTTTTATGCATATTCTTATCGAAATTCAATATGTCAACTAAACTTGTTATATATGTAAATAGATTTCGCGTCTAGGTGTCACCAATGTAACTATAAACTCAATAAATTCGATTATTGACTGTTACCCAAATATGTCATAATAGTATTGACAGACATAAAATTAAAACAAAATTGTCAGATAATAATTAAAATCATTAATGAATGGAGCGGACCTATTTAAGTGTCAGATTTGTTTTCTTTGTAATGTTGGTATGCGATATTACTAAGGGACACAGCGTCATGTAACATAAAACAATTTGCAGAATTTTACAATAACAGAAGATACAAATGAAAATCAATCTCTCTCTTTTGCAGAATAAGCACAACCATCAAAGGCATCAAAAGTGGAGATAATGAATTTCTGAAATGATTTATTTAAATGCCCCCTTTCCTTTTTGAGTTGTTTCGCCTATATGAAAACGACTTCGCAATTAGTGCTTTCCATTTTACATTGAAATGTTTTTGTACTTACAACAGAGCAATGACTGGATTTAGTTTGTTCTTAGTTAGGGTGCATTAGTCTTGGATGGATGGGAATTGGTCTTTGGATTGTTCAGGATACCTTCTTGTATGGAAGGTGAGGCTCTGTCGAGGCATTTGGGGTAGTGAGATTAAAGACATTAGAAGGTACAGCCAATGTTTAGCAACTGCATGTGGGAGTAGGTATTGCAGTTGCACAATTCACCATCGGCAATGGAGGATTCGACGAGGAATCAGTGTGTGATGAACCGGCATCTAACTCAAGATGAAACTGCGACTGAGTGTTTCTGAGTATAACAGTTCTCATTACGTTTAGAATTGCGCTCCTTGTATATTATTTGCTTAACGTGCCTGTACTGATTTATTCTTTGATTTTTTTCTACTTTTCACAATGGATTTAAATCTTTGAAGGCAAATGGAGCAATTACAAGAATTACAGATCAGAGAAATTGTTATATTATCACCCCCCCCCCCCCGGCCCCCCCCCCCCCATCTACATTAACGAGAACTCACTGGTCGATCTTTGCATCAATCTGTGACAATTTAACTTGCGCGTTGCCCCTTGGAGTTGCTGAACGGGATATTTAGCCATAACAGTTAATTTGTTGCAGTAGGTTTTTTGATTCATTCATAGATAAAATGACATATTTATAATTATATAATTAGTCCACATCGGAGCATACAAATTTTCGGCTCATTTTCCATGTTGGTTCAACTTTTTATATTTACGATCAAATTGATTCAGTCTTCATCTACTGTTAACAGGTTGTAAGCTATGATTAAGTTTTGTAATGAGTAGGTGTCATCTGCTTTTGTTAACATGTACATTGTCCAATACTTTGATGCCCATACAAGTTAAGTTTTTGTAAGTACATTTATTAATTTCAGTTTATTGTGTAAGAAACGCACTGAATATTGAATGAAAACAATTTAGCTTACTTTTAGTTTATGGGGTCACAAACATTAATCAGTTTTTTGCAATATTCCAGGTATCGCTAGCAAGGCTGCCTCGCATGATGACTCTGTATTGGAGTAATATACATGTAAACACATGTTAGTTGATTATAGACAAGTTTTCTCACTAGGGGTATCATATAACCAGGCGAATTCAAACATTTTATATCAGACAAAGTTAAAAAAACAAAATGGAACAAAGAACCCATTGACGAGACTTTCACTGAATTTTCGCAAATCTCTCCATGGTGTACAAGCGTGGCAATGTGAATCCTTTGCAGATCTTAGAGAAGATGCTTGTAAAGTAGCTACTGGATACATGGTACCATCCTGGACATTAATTTTTCATTGCTTAAAGATATTTATAAATGAAACCTTGCTTAAAGATACTGTATGTTGACTGTAGCACTGGTCTAGGGGTGCTGAAAACTCTAATTGAGAGATCATTTGGTAAGTAGTTATAATATTACCAATGTTGTTTGAGATAAATGTTTGCAATTTAACTTTATACTATTTTTACAGGAATAAATCATTGTCTTGAATTGGCCTGTACCTTCTCTCTCTTCATCCCTTCGCTGGCCGATGATTAGAGAGGACGCTCTGCCAATAAAGCACTTTGTGGTTCTTCCTCTTTCGTCCTTTTCACGGACCAGTGCATACGCGTACATGTTTGCACAAGGTTCCTTCCTTCAGCGCATCGGTAACATCAGTGCGTTACGAACCGAATCCTCTCTTCAGAAAACTGTTACATTAAGATATTACATAATCATTCATTTACTGTTTGTTTTCTTTAAATCATTTTTTCTTTCTATTTATTGTGCAATTTGTTGTTCCTGTTCACAACTAACGCAACCAAATTGCTTTAAAACTTTGCAGATTTTACTAATTAAACAAAAACAACAATCACAATAATCAGGCATTTTTTAATTCAGAATAGAAATATTTGATGCTCTGTTTCGGGAACAAGTAGTAAAAACAATTAAAAATACAAAATGTTGATCTTCCCACCTTGCTAACGAGAAGACTAATTATTACTATATAGAATGATATAATTTATTTATTTCTTGGGGGGATTTTTCAAAAAACACTAAAACAACCAAAAGGGGCACGCCCTGTCTTAGTACTCTGTAGAGTAGCTGAGTAGGGACCTCGACGCGCTTTCTCTCGAGGACTTAAAGATTGCCTTGATAACTGGGCTGTGAAGATTGATGTGTGTTACTGCACTTTATTGCGATACTTGCTGAATATCTGTGCTGCTGTGGAGCATGGCAACAGCAGGTGGTAGCCGTGCTGTGTTTCTTTGCTATTTTTCTCGAAATGGGATGCAAGACATCGAAGGTGAAATGAAAACAAAAAATGCAAATAATTAACTAACAAAGAAAAAACATTGCTGCAATGCACCAGTGATATCATCATTATAAAGTTTCAAAAGTGAACTTTACTAAAGGTTTTCAATTATTCAAGGTATTTCAATCACCCAATTGGGCAGTCAATGTATGGAATCTGTAATTTCAATGAGATGAATAGAAATTAAATTGACTAAATATATATTGACAGGCCTTTTTGTACCTTAATTTAATGAATTTAGTGTGAGATTTAACATGAAAACATAGTATTTGATACTTGGGGAATTTTAGCTTACTGCATGACTTTATTAGGATCAATGACAATCTTTCTAATTTAGGTGTTTTTGAGGAATTGGATGTAAAGTAACGAAATCATGACACGTAATTGATTTTGTTTATTAGATCAAATATTGATAAAATTTGGCACCAGGCGACTAGTTTTTAACATATACATTTTAGAGATTTTTTAAGCATCCTATAAGGATTGTTTTGCTCGTCGATGTGCCTGACATTTCTCACATGGAAGTGCGGTATATATTTTGGAAACAATTAGTAATTGTTTCAACAAAAATATTTCTTGTACAATTATTTGCAAGTTATGGGGAATTGGAATGGGTAACAATGGTGTCATATCATCTTTATTGAAAAATTTTTTTTTATTTTTTATTGGTTTATTCCAGGACGGAAAAAGGAAAGTAATCATCATACATTGATATTAGTAAACATCATTTATTTACTTATCAATCAACTGATCAGTAACTATTTCGGTAAATTAATCAAAGTTATTAATAAGAACTGCCACAATCTCAAGATGGTTTGATTTTGCTTTAACACACATTTCTCTAGACTCCGCGAACGAGATATCACAACTAGTCGAGTCTTTTAGCGGGTTTGTGATAAAATGATATTTTGCAATTGTTACTTTTGTGAAGCTAGAAATATATATCTCAATAAGAATTAAAAAAAAAAATACTTACAGGGATTTGCTGCAACCTGGCCTTCATGTTGTTTAATGATTTAGGCCTCTGGCATCTTCTGTCCTCCATTTATACTGGTTGACATCCACATTCCGATAAATGCAGACTCGCCGCGCCCGTCACTTTCGTTTCATTGACCTACGGTAGATGATATGATCCAAAATATTTGGCTTCGTAACATTTTTTTAACATATCAATCTATGCACACTCTGCACAATACTTTATCTCTATGTGGGTCATCAGTCTTTTTAAGTATTGTTATATGGTCGATTTACATTATGATACTTTCATTGTTACATTTTATCCATTGAACTGCTACCCCCCCCCACAACACCACACACGCCACGCACACACACACACACACACACACAGCACAGCAACACACACACACCACACACACACATACACACACACACACACACCACAAACCAATACACACACATCCACACACCACACAACACACACAACACACACACACACACAACACACCACACACACAACACACACAAACACACACACACAACAGTGAAGCTTTTACAATCAACATAATCTAGGGTTGGCATATTTCCCACTTTTCTGTCATATTGCCGGACACTGGTACCGATATAAATTGCCTTCTCATGTATAAAGTCACTAGGGAAAAAATTTGATATTATCCCGGACGTTGGGTGGGAAATAAGGTGCGACCCCGGGAATTGCACCTGACCACAAATACAAATCAAGAACAAAGCCTTCACCATTTCTAATTACAAGAAATTTAGAAACTTATTATGAATTTATGAGACACGAGCTATCAATAAAATTTTTAATTGAATACTGATGGTCTGACTCGAGACTTGATACTAGCATGAGATAAAATATATACCTCGTCGGAAAACAGTAGCAAGCTGGACACACAGCAGCTACATGTAGGCCTATAGTGTATTAGATTTACCCTCCTTAGTTCCTACTGTCCTACACTCTACAGACTGTCACAAACCTTTCCGGAGACCGTAGCCGGTTGGACGCATGCTGCAGCTTAGTCCTACAAATGCACTGGGGGGACCTTTTAGGCTAACTCTCATCCACTGATGAAGGGCAACGCCAAATCCGAAATCTTGCCTGTCCTGTTGAACGCATTTTTGACAAAATGAAAATCAAAGAAGCGTACTGTAAAATCCATCAACTTATTGATTAACGTTAGATTTTAAATTTGAAATGACCTCATTGAATTAAAATATGCAGTTGATGACTTCAGTTACCGAGGATTAGCTCTGCTTGCACATGCACATCATGCCTGCCAATTTTAGCTGTTTGATTTTACTAGTTAACGTTAGCTTGTCGCCTTGTGTGCTGTAATCCTACCTTTCTCGATATCGTTAGATCTAATTAGTTCATTTTCATCAAGGTGACACTAAAATAAATCAAGCGATAATGTTATACAATACATGGTATTAGGCACCCTATTCATCATTTTATACATGTTTTTGCCTTTCGCTGCTCCTCAACGGCCCGGGTGATTAGGTCAAGTCAGTCTTGGTATATAAAGACAAAGTGCCGCTACTGCGGCAGGTCGTAGCTACGAAACACAAGACCCGCCCCCGGCCGCAGAGACCAGATGCGACCGGACGTTAACGTTCGGGTGTGAGAGGGTCTCGATTTCATTCGAAATCGTACTTAGTTGTAGGTTCTATGCTTTTGTTTTTTTTTTTAGAAATGATTTATTCTTCAGAATTTATTAGCACCAAAATAAACTGACGACATATTAGTGTTAAAATCTCTAAATAGCTGAGGATTATAAGCTGTTAGAAACAGCGTGCGGGCCACGGTATTTGCGTTTCACTTTAATTCATAGATGTGCCTTAGCGTCCCGAAGATCTAGCGCACATGTTCGTGTTAGTACTGTGTACGTAGGCCTACGGCCGCTAGGCGGCCGGGGGCTGCGTAGATATCACGAATCCTCCCAAACCCGTTAGATATCTTGTTTACGTTTATTTCAATAATTATTCAACGGTAAATACAATTGCACCGTCCATTGAAATGGATATTTTCTTACATAATTTACGAACGGGTCATCTCACAATTGACAAGCCACGATAATAACTGATTTCAAACTCAATAACTATGACTCGAAGGCTCCGCCGGCAGTCTCGGTTTTCAGAATTGGCGCCGATATATGCGCGGACGCAATATTGACGTAACTAGCTCAGCTAGCTGTTGGATCGCGAAGCTTGCACGTGCGCGTGCACGCGCACACGTACGTGAACTAGGCGCTAGCGGCCTATTATAACACGTGTTCGTATTGCAACATGCTAAGCAGCGCACACGCGCTCCAACGTTTTGCGCTTGTGTATCTAGTCTGCGCATTGCATTTACGTCGATCCGTGCCGGCTAGCGCTTCTTATGCTGGATGTTTTATGAAATATATCTAAAACTACGTCTAGGCATGATTTACTGTTAGTCAAGCTAGACGGGGACTAGTTTTAGTAAGCTAGGGAAGACTGACTAGTTATGAAATTGCTGATTACCGTCCTTTAAATTTAGTCCGTCACGCCGGATTTAGGAGGCACGACTAAATTTAAGCTAGTCAGGCAGGTGTAGGATAGTTTTTGATGTTTTCAGTGTATTCCAATGTGAAGATTAATTATAAATAAACACTCCTATAGAGGACCTTGGGGTAAAATATATGGTTTTGGTGAAAATCTGGACGGTTAATTCATCTTTTTCAAATTACTCAGGGCAATTTCAAAAAATCGTCGACGTCAAAAGTGCACTGTCGTTCCAAAATTGTCGATAGCCGGTTAAACCAATGGTCGCACGGGAGGTAGCCGTTTTGCAATCAACTGTGGCGGCGTGTGCGTCCGCTGCGTCTTGCGACGGTACACAGTAACCGCATTCGCGAGGTTTGAGATTGAACTCACGGACAAGAACAACATTCTTGGTAACATTGTCGTTATTTAGATTTTTTCTATAAAACAAAAATTCATGCAGTTATGGATGCTAGACTTTCAACACAATTTCTGTAAGTACAATATACCGTTTGGTTTGATAATGAAGGGAAAGTAATGGACTTGCACATCCCTGACACAATCTTGTTAAAATGACTAATCAAATTCAGTTCCCTGGTCAGTTTCGCTTTCATAGTATGTGCTTCCAATGTAAGGTTTGGTCCTTCAATGGTTTATCTTGTACCTTTATTTGTTCTCCTGGCACATCCTGTCACCTTGATATACATTCAGGTTCGACTGCTTTTGATGAAGCACTGCAAACTTGGATGGACTGAAAAGTTTTGCTGTTACATAATGGATTGTGTATTTCAAAACAATTTGAAGCCAGACATATTGAAATTATTCACAGAATGTTAGAAAATAAAATGAGCTTTCCTATATGTAACGTATTTGAGTATAAAATCAGATTTTGGTATAATTATTTCGTTATCTTCGAAAATGGCATTTTTTTTTTTCTGGGACACGCTTGTATTTCAAAGAAATCTCATGGTGCAACTCTATCACCACCATTTTAGTACAAGTCAGATGTTCACCATGTAACCTAATGTGGAACGCAGGTCGATACACTGTCATACATTTGATTGCACTTTTCATATATGATCAAAATAACGCATGTTTGACGTTTTAATTGAATACACTTTTTGGATACCATTCATTTCCTTGAACATTTGCAGTATGCACTTTTTATATAAGAGTTCTGATCGTTTGATTTGAATACACAATTTGATACATAAACAAAAATTGGAAGGTTATAATTTGAACTTGTAGAATACACTTCAAAGCTAACCAGCTTAGTTTGGGATTTTTCTTTTTATTTGAAGCTTTAGTTGCCAAAGTCATATCGCACTCATAACATATAGTCTAAATTCGGGGTTCCTCTCCGAGATTTTTCTTATTACAAAAAAACGAAAGACGCACATGCAGAATCTGTTATTGGTGCGATATAACTTTTGGAGTGGTAGGTAAAAGTAAAGCTTTAAATAAGAAAAATCGCACAAAACTAGACTTTGCGTTTAAGATGATTGTTGATTAAAGATATTTTGTCACATCAAATTGGAATTGAGTTTTGAAAGTTTTGATAATTTCAGCCAACGATGCAAATTTATGATGTGATACAATTTGACAGTCGATGATATGAATGGATCGCGTGTTTTGATACATTTTTGATAAACACTTGACACCATCCCAGAAAGTGATTGTAATCTTGATATTGGTTGTTTTCAAAGATGTATCAAAAGTGCATTAATTTTGGTGTGTTGCCATTTTCGTATCATTTTTCCGTGCAGTCGAACTTTTCTAGTTTGATGTAGTTTTGATACGTATCTAAAGTAAATCAAAGTTTATTATCAAAAGTATTATCAGATTTTATGTCTTAGAGTACCTTTAATTTTAGTATCAAAAGTACAGTATTCAAAATTTTAGCCAGGGAAATAAAGCCAAAAATGGCATAACTTGTGTGGTCGCTGGTTAAAAAAATATGAAAGCGATGGAAGAGGTTGAATAATAAAATCAATACATATAGCCCCCAGCAACGAAGCATGTAGGAATAAGGTGTTTTTTTTTTCATTTAATAAATGAAAAAAAAAAACACCTTATTGTAATTGTGAAAAGGCGCTAGAAATATGTCTTTGTAAAAACTGTGGACTTTTTTTTTTGGGGGGGGGGTCGTACTACCCCCGACCCTCCTCGCATACACTCCATGCGTTTTACAGCAATTTGCATCCTTCCCACATACTTCAGACAAGTTTGGACACTGTTGCAGGAGGCGTATGCTAAAAGAAAACCACCCCAGTTCAGCAAACGGACGGGAGATGGGAGGAGCGGGTGAGGCTGAGATGAATGTCATGAAATGATTGTTCGAAATAACACGACGTCATGGATTTGGATCCAGTCCAAACTTCGTATCCTTCTGCTCAAGCCCCTTCTACATGCACTTTGTCGATAAAGAGGCCAGTTTTTATAAAGAGTAAAACTTTTAGACCCTCGCTCACAATGCAGTCTTGATGAGCTATAACCCTCACTAATCAAGAAAAAAAAATACATTTGTTGATATTCTGGAAGATCTTTATAATGTGTTCAATTGCTTGTTACAGCACTCTACGGTATATGCATATAGGCCTACCTTGTGCCATAGCTAGCCCGCATGTAGAAATCATAACTGAATGGTTACGGTCGAATGATATTTCTTTCATTCGAGCATTATTGAAATCGTTCCCATTATAATTTCATAGCATCAATAACTGTTCACAAGTTCAGGTTTTGCGCTGCACCACTTGACTCGCGTGATCACTACCTACAAAAACCAAGTTCGTGATCGCATTCTTATTAGTCCGCTTTCTTTAAACCATAGACACCCTCCTTGAATGCTAATGTACAGTTGACATGTTATATTCTTCATATTTTTAAAGCTGCGTAAATTGATATGTTTCTCTGTGTAGCTGAGCGGATGAATAGTTTTCCAACCTAAATGTGATCAGGCCTGACCGTGCCGCACCTTTTCGCCCCACACTCATCATGCGCCATTTTAGGAGGAAGTAGATGCCAGGACTGGTAATGCATTCATTTATGTTTCAGTTTTATTTATTTAGTATACAACTTCGTTTGAAATTTGAGATAATATTATCATGTACAACTATAGTTTTGTGTATTTGTGTGTGTGTGCATGTGCGCTTCTGTAAGTCATAAATATGTTTTGATCGTAGACGTGTTCTAAGGTTGCTTAACTTACGCAAAAAGGGTGATCCCTGAATATTTGTCAAATGCTGACTTTTATCAATTGGGGCAATTATATACAGTTGAAGGCACGCGGAGTTTCCTTAGCTATAACGTGAGCCTGTTTATTCGTAACTTAGCGACTGTTAGAAAAATTTACAACTGTGAACATTCTTTAAATGAGTGAGTATGAGTGCATAGGTTTGCTTTCCTGGGGTAACTACCGTTCCAATGTCTCTACTAAATTCAAAATAAAGAAGCTCTCAAGAAAATGTGCATGTAGTAAATTATCATCATGCACTATAAATTTATTATGATTATTGCACGTAGCCGAAAAGTTAAATTCTGCACCCTAGAAATGTTACTATACATGACAGCATCCTCATATGTACAACCTTGCATTCAAGGATGCGAGTAACTTTGCATATTATGCACTTTGTTGGAGCGAGATACTTGCATCCCGAAGTCGATCTTTGGGCATACATGTTTTGCCGGACAAATATCTTTGGTAAAACACGAAATACTGGTAAGCCCTAATCGTAATTGTACCATTACAGTACAACAGCCGCGACAATTTGTGACGCTTTTAATTTGTTGATTCCATTTTTTTTCTTCTCCCTGGCGACAATTTGTGCAATGAAAACAGAACCTAACGGCACAGATTGTCGCCACTCACTAAATACGTGTGTGACTCTGCGTGATGTCTGTTCGTGTGTGTATCTGTGAGTAAGTGTATGTCACATATCTGTGTGTGTTTATCTGTGTATGTGTCTGTGTGCATGTGTGGCAGGTGTCTGTGTGTTTGTCAGTGTTGTGCTGGTGCTTGTATGTATGTGTGTGTGTGTGTGTGTTTGTGGGTTTACGTGTATACGGAGTGTGTGTTTGTGTGTCTGTGTTTTTGTCTGTGTGCATATGTCTATATAAGTATCTGTGTATGTCTGTGTGTCTCTATATGTCTACGTGTTTGTCAGTTTGTGTGTCGATCTGTGTATCTGTATTTGTCTGTATGTTCGTATATATGTCTGTGTGTCAATGTGTGCGTTTATGTGTTTGTGTTTGTGTGCCTGTGTTTGTCGGTGTGTGTCTATGTCTGTCTGTATGTGTTTGTGTGTATGTGTTTCTGTGTGTCTGTATGTATGTCGGTGAGTGTGTGGGTTGGTAGTAGGCCTAGGTGCGGGTATATGGGTTTACATGTATACGGGGTGTGTGTCTCTGTGTGTATCTCTGTGTCTGTGTGTTTTTGTGTGTATGTATGTGCCTATAAGTGTCTGTGTATGCCTGTGTGTGTCTGAGTCTGTGTGTCTGTATGTGTCTTTGTGTTTGTATATATGTGTGTCTGTGTGTCTCTGTGTGTGACTATGTGTGTCTGTTAGTGTGTTTGAATATGTCTGCGTGTTTGAATGTGTGTGTCTGTGTGTTTGTCTGAATGTTTCCGTGTGTCTTTTTGTGTGTGAATTTAACAATTCTGTATAGAGGTTTGGAGGACCAAGCCCTATCAAATAATAAAAAAACGGAATTAGAATCCGCCAGGATATAGAGCTGTGACATCTTTGTAATTCTGAATAGATTTTCATATTATTAGCACAATCAATGAAACACACAACTCTCACAGAGCTTCATTGGTATAAGAATGCAGAATTAAAATTAGTGAAAAAAATAACACAGCCGGTAGCCAACTTATCATTTTGAACTCACATATACACATGGAAAGACACATAGACACACACACACACACACACACACACACACACACACACACACACACACACACACACACACACACACACACACACACACACACACACACACACACACACACACACACACACACACACACACACACACACACACACACACACACACACACACACACACACACACACACACACATACACACACACACACACACACATGCACAAGACAGACGGAGACGCACACGTACACATGATATATAAACGAAGAAACAGATACACATAGACACATGAAACATACAGACACAGACAGGCACACATACACAGACAGACACACAACACATCAATAAAACAGACACACACACAGACACACAAACAGATGCATACAATCACACAAACAGACACACAACCAGACGCCCACAGAAACACCAACAGACACATACAGATACATAGATAGACACACAAACACAGACAAATATTCACATACAGACACACAAACATACGCATACAGACATACACAGTCACATAGAGACAAATACATAAACACACAACCGGACAGACACACAAACACATATGTACACAAACAGGCACAGACCCGCACACAAACACAAACAGATACAGACAGACAGACACAAAGACACACGGACACACACACAGACAAACACACATGCACATACAGACACACAAACAGACACATACAGACAAACAGACGGACACACATAAACAAACACACAGACACGCAAACAGACAGACACACAAACACAGACACATACAGACACACACAGACACACACAGAAAACATTCATACACTTTAAGACACACAAGCAGACACACACAGACAAACATACAGACAAATACAGACACACACCTGTACACATAAACACACACACATAACGACATGCACCCACATATCCACAAACAAATGTGATGGCTGGTGACAATTTGTTCCGTCAGGTTTTTCACAAATCGTCACAAATTGGCGCCGGCGACAATTTGTGCCGTAACATACACACATCCGGAATAGAGAGAGACAAAGAAAAAAAAAGCCGGGTTAACTTCTGGTAAAAGTTATACGAGCTAGGGGTGCGAATTGCATGGAAATATAAATTTGTATTGCTTTTACCATTACAATGGAAGTTGGTATAATAAATGGAGTGAGTGGAAAACCTACTACTGACAGATACATTACACGATTGCTAGCATTATGACCATTATTGCATTGCGTCGACACGTAATTTTTGTGCATGTACTTCGTGTTTACTTGGTGTCACATTTATTTAATGCAAATGTTATAAGTATAATTGATTTCATTCTGTTATATCGCCGATTTTGGGTTGTTTGACACATTACATTTTTTGTGGTTGTGCTGCAGCACGTCTAAAAAATAGAACTAGTTAAAAACGCCATCTCGACAGTTAGGAAATAGTGCTGTGCCACGAGTTACGTCAACATCAAGGGCATAGTCGTAGCTTTCAAATGATATTTGTCTTGTTCAATTTGCATATTTTAATCTCGAAATATGTTTAGTTAGATAGAAAAGGGTGAAATCACAATTGTGTCACTTTTACAGGAAGAGGGCCTTATATGCTTTCTATGACTAGTAAAAGTGGCACATTATTTTGCGTTAGCTAAACATATTTATATTATATTATATTATAACAAGCAAACTGAATAAAACAAACGTCGTTTGAAAGCTTAGACGTTGCTCTTGACGTTGGTGTAACCATCATGTCTCAACATTTTTTTCTAATTGCGAAATAGGGCGCTTGTCACTTTTTTTTGAGACACGCTGTTGAGTTTTATTCCCGGTTGTTGATATAAGTAATTATTACAGCTATTGAAAAGCAAATCAACAAACAAATTACACAGAATTCGAATAATTCGAAATTTGCTAATTTGCATGTGCGACATGTTATACATTGTAAATATAGTTTTCTATTCAATAAAATATATGCATTTCGGACAAAGAACCCACATTCATACCTCTAGGAGCCGATTATTTCGGCAAGGTTTCAAGTTTTAAGACTTCAACCACACAAACTATCTGATCCAAATTGCTCGTGGGGGAGACTAAGGACTCAGCTGTGCTGAATTTCTTCCCATGAGATACACTTCATTGCTTAAACAGGTCGATCACGTATGTCATTCAATTTATTTTGAATATTTCATTATATACAAGATTATCTTGTTTTACATTCCAGGCTTCTACAATGCACGAAGACGTACGTTTGAACTACCCACTTGTTGCCAATCGCAGAAGCCAGGTCTACCCCGGCAAGAAACGGCGAAAATGGCCTCACAAGATAAGCATTCAAACACGACACAAAGTACGAGCACGCACATCCCACCGTTTGAGGTAAAGCCAACGTTTAAACTGTTAAAGATTTTGAGAAATACAAGAAAACGCTTACTTTGAATTCATGCCGGTTACGGACAAATTAAACATAAGCACAGACCTATAAAGTAGCACATTTATAGTTACGTGGGGTGACAACAACACTCGCCATATTCAAAATGGTCAAGTGTATAATATATTATTTTTAAGGCCGATTTTCTATTGGTCTTTGCAGAAATGTCCATGATTGAGACAAAACTTACCACGCTAAAAAAGTCATAACTGCAACAACAATTACAGGATTGTGCGCTCAAAGTGAATAGTTTTACTTAATTACAGTATTATATTACAAATTGATTTGTTTCAATATGGTGAGGTAAAGAGCTTGCTTGCAATAATAAACTCCAAAAAAGTTTAGATATCTGAGTTTGATCGATTATATCTTACGTTTCGTAGTAATAATCAATGCAAGTTTGATTTCATTGAAAAGATTATTTAATTTTTTTTTAAATGATATCCTACTTGTTATGAAAAGCTACAAAATGACCACAGTTCGGAAAGTCACCCAATTTTTGCTGTTGTTGATGAGTGAGTTTTCCAGTGTCTCTTTGGTTGTTATGCACTCTAATGTGAACATTGACATGGATTAAATCAAACACCTGCACAAGTAAACAAACAACAACAACAACCAAATCGTGAAAACAAAACAAACAAACATGTATGGGCATTTCAAAAATTGGACACAAGGCATGAATCTCACACACCTTTCATACACATTAACACCACAAAGTAATAAAAAAAAATTGGCAGGAGCTTAATTTGCATGAATTTTCTCAGAGAGGGTATAACGAGAATGGACTGGCCTGCAGCCCAGACCTCAACCCCACTGAACATTTGTGGGATCAAATCTGCCGGGCTGTACGAAAGAGAGTCACAAATGCAACAATTTTTGGCAAGTCTGCGTCAATTACTGGGTGAC
>JZLH01S0002530.1:40722-51330 GCA_001188425.1 Eucidaris tribuloides
ACTTATGCCTGTTAGTTGCCGGTGCCTTCTCCCTTTAATGACGTCATAGATGACGTCACGGATGATTAACGGTATTGACAGGATACTCATGCCGAGGTATTGACATGGGCAATAACCTTGCCGAGTTACAACATTATTGCTGATGCCGTTCTTGAGATATCGTCTGAACAAAAAAGGAAGAAAGAAACATGAATAAAGATTCTGACGAAATCTATGGTGATCCGCGGTTACGCGGATCACCAAAAATCTTGACGAAATCTATGGTGATCCGCGGTTACGCGGATCACCACTAATAATAATAATAATAATAATGATGATGATAATAAGAATAATAATAATAATAATAATAATAATAATAATAATAATAATAATAATAATAATGATAATGATACTACTACTACTACTAGTAGTAGTATTAGTAGTAATATTAATAATTATAATAATGAATTCTTATTCGCGCTATTCACCACAGTGTCATAGCGCTTACATATATTTATTATCCCGTTAACTGGACACATTACTTCAATCCGTAGCACTTATAGTGCTCACAGTCCACTCCCTAGGGAGCATTCCCGCCAGTTGCACATGCTAATCAACCAACATTAACATTCCTATCCTACCGGGTACCCATTTATACACCTGGGTAGAGAGCAGCGATGTGGATAAAATACCTTGCTGAAGGGCAAACATGTCAGGCATTAGCTTGGACCAAAAATCTAACGCTCAGCCATAACACCTCCAAGCTGGTACTATTATCTGTACCTGGCCTGTATAATGATCTAAATACTGATTCTATACTTTAAATAGTACTCAATGTTGTATCGTTGAATTACCAGAGTTTGGGACAACTCATTGGAAATAATTGTAAAAAATCTATGAAGAAAGAACTGAATAGCGAAATAAATAAATGAATAAGTACGTATGTAATTAAGCATATTAGTACATCGAGGTATTTTGTGTTTTGTTTTTCTGTCATCTGTGTTTTGGTCTGTTTTGTGTTATAACAAATAACTTATTAAACCACTGATTAATTTAGATAAGTAAGTTTACATTATAATAAAATATTTGATTTGGTGTTTACAAGTCCCAGATTCTTTCTTATCTTATCTTTGCTTACTTATTACCACTACCCGCAACTTAACTACGGGGAGATGGTACACTCGCAACATTTAATCTAGCATTGAGATGAACTGTTTGTGACTTCAAGACTTGAAGATGGAGATTTAATTGTTGAAACCAACATTAGGATACACAATCAGTTTCATTAACTCGTAGAGAGCAGTCTATCATACTGAAGTGGCTACCATGGGTGGTTATTATTATTATTATTATTATTATTATTATTATTATTATTATTATTATTATTATTATTATTATTATTATCATCATCATCATCATCATAACTACTATTATTAATAATACAAAATACTCAGTTCGAACCACTGGGTAATTATCTTCCTCTTCCGTCCCTATCAGATAGTGATCAAAGAGAAAAAAAATCGCCAAGTGAAAATGCAGTTAATGTCTAGTACTGAATGTGAGGTGGTAAATTGTGCACCGTTTATGTTATAAATACTACTTAAAATTCTTTATAGATAAAGAACAATAGTTGATTTTGGTTATGGTTCTGTGGTCTACATTTCTCAATTCAAATTCTTCATTTTTTTTCTTGAATTTCTTCAGTTGGAATGAAACTATTTGAAGCAACGATTTTTTTTTGCAATTATTTGAAATCGAGAAATTGCAGCCAGATATCTTTATTCAACAGATGACGTACATGAATGCAAAAGTCAAAGACGTAATTTAAAGCGCAAATTTAGTTTTGGCGATTTTTCTTTTATTTAAAAAGGTTTATGCCCAAAGGTCATATCACACCAATAACAAATTCTGAATGTCTTTAGTTTTTTTTGTCTCGCCCATCGGAGGTGAAGGCGAGACTATAGGGATCCAAACGGCGCGCCCGCGTCCGTCCGCCCGTCGTCCGTCCGTCTTCCGTCACAAATATCAAAGTTTACCTGCAAGAGTCTCTTATGATACATAACTTGGCAAATGCTGGTCCGATGGCAGGCAAACTTGGGTGGTAGATGAACTAGGGGTACAAACATGTTGTGGTACGGTCAGAGGTCACACGGTGAGGTCAAATGACATTTGAGGTCAACGTTAAAGTTTGCCTGCAAAACTCTCTTGTGACACATAACTTGGCAACTGTTGATCCAATGGTGACCAAACTTGGATGGTAGATGCACTAGGGGTACCATTATGTTGTGATGTGGTACGAGGTCACATAGTAAGGTCAAAGGTCATTTAAGGTCGCATTGTTAAAGAGCACCTGCTAGACTCTCTAATGACACATCACTTGGCAACAGTTGGTCCAATGGCAACCAAACTTTGGTTATAGATGCACTTGGGGTACCATCATGTTGTGGAGCTGACAGTGGTCACATGATGAGGTCAAAGGTCATTTGAGGTCAAACGTTAAAGTTTACCAGCAAGTCAGTCTTATGATAAACAACTTTACAACCGCTGTTCTCTTTTTAATTAAGCTTGGGTTGTAGATGCACTTGGGAGACCTTCATGGTTTGGTGCCGTCGGAGGTCACATGGCAAGGTCAAAGGCCATTTTAGGTCAAACGTGGTGTAAGGATGTACTTGGGGAAAGCAACCTGTCTGTTATTTGGTCACAGGTGGGCGAGACACAATTTCGCAATTGCCTTGTTTTTTAATTGATTAATGAAAAATCTCGGGGTAGACCCTCGAGACTTTCGAAAATATTTTACATTATAGCCTCCAACGGGTTGAAACGGTGTTAAGGTTATACCTCATTAGAAAGAGCAGACTCTGATCTTTCTGATGAGGTATAATTCAGATAACCTTAACAACTTATTAACCCTTTGAACGCTATAATGTAAAACATAGTAAAAAATCTCGGGGTCCCCCCTCCCCGAGATTTTTCATTAATTAATGAAAAAAAAACTAAAGACATTCAGAATCTGTTATTGGTGTAATATGACCTTTGGGCATAAACCTTTCAAATAAAAAAAATAGCCAAAACTAAACTTGGACCCTAAAAATATTCCTAGTTTAAAATGTCTGAGCCAGCAGCAGCACAACTTTCCATTCTACGGCGTTTATTTTGTTACCTCAAGCAGTATTAATTGTGTAGCTCAGATATCAAACTTTGACATCGGTTTAAACTGAATCTCCACAATTTTAAATGGTGTCTTTAAATTTTTAAAGATGATGCAAAACACATTTTTCCTATTACAGATCAAACTGTCGTTCAACCGGATCAGCTTGATGTTGCTCAGTTTCGCAAGGAGTTGAAGCAATACTACCTCAGTAAATACTGCAGGATTAAGCGAGACCCGTGGGAAAGTAAAGATTTCGAACTAAAGACATATTTCACGACACTTTCCCTTTTAGAAATAAAAGAGGGAAAAGAGGGAGAGGATAATGTGAGGAAGATCCCACTTGAGAAATCTCATGATGACATTTTTTCAGTTGAAGTAGATGGTAACAAGCCTTCCCGCCTCCTTGTACGTGGTGAAGGTGGAACGGGCAAAAGCACGTTATGCAAAAAGCTTGTCTATGACTGGGCCAAAGAAGAACCAAAATCTCCATTGAAAGATGTCCCCTTAGTTTGTGTTGTTGAATTCCAGAGGCTGAAAGAAACTGATAACATCGAAGATGCAATCTGTAGCCAGCTTCTTAGCAGAAGTAGCAAAATTCGTCCAGAACAAATTAAAGCATATATGGACCAACGCCCATCCGATATAATCTTGATATTTGATGGACTAGACGAGTTCAATTCCAAAGAAAACACAGGTAACATCAAGGAAGTATTGCAGTGGGAGTTATTACGAGATGTGCGAGTCCTAGTCACCACACGTCCATGGCATTCTATGCCATTACAGAATTGTGCTGTTTACGCGCAACTAGATCTCGAAGGCTTTGATGATGAGGGAGTCAAATTGTATGTACAAATGTACTTCCAAAATAAAGCTGCAGAATACATGAAACAAATCGAAGCAAACAAAGTAATTCTCCTTCTATCAAGTACACCAATATTACTCGCAATGATTTGTTACGTGTTGAAACAGTCCTTGAACATTTCGGAGATCAAGGCGCTTGGACAATTATTTGAACATTTTGTTCGCGCCTTGTTTTTCAACAGGGTATATGGAACCAGTTTCTCCGCTGCACGTTACACCGATAAAACCCCGGCCAAAACAGCTGAAATGCAGAAACTAAACAGTTTTTGGAACGATCTTGGAGAGATAGCCTTACAAGCGCTGTTTAAACCAGGCAAAAAACTGCTATTTTGCAATGCAGATTTTGCGGATACAAATGACATTCTTGATACAGGGCTTACCATAGGACTTCTTGTAAGACATGAATTAGAACTACCTGACGGTCCATTAGAGGAACAGGAAGTGTATTATTCTTTCCCCCATCTCTTATTTCAAGAGAAGTGTGCAGGTGATTATCTAAAGACGTGTGATCAGGCCACTCTTCATTTACATCTGGAAGAAATTCAAACGAAAGCCGAAGCCCTTAACCTCCAATACATGTTACTTTTTACTTGTGGGAATAAAGTCAACGAGAAAACAACGCAATCGATTATCAATCACCTCGTGACTCTCCAAGACCAACCTGGCGACGGTCCCTTCAACCTATCAAATCACATGGAAGACAAGGATGGTGACAAAAGTCGCATTTCTGCCAAGTTGAGCCAAGGAATGACATTCATGGCAAGTGATTTGTTTGAATTGGGACTCTTAATCAATTACGAGTGTCACGTGGAAGGTAGGCTGTCCTGGAGCTTGAGTAAATTATTACCCAAACCTGAAATGGAGTTACATGGAGCAAGTTTAATATATCCAGCTTGGCTTTATTTCTTTGAATATACATCCAATCGTATTATGAACCCCGCGGATACCACCTACACAGCCAAGGAAAGATCAATGCTACATCTATCTACTATCACACTAAATTGTATTTCAACAATTATTCCGCTGTGTGACGTACTGGCATTGACGGCAACACTATGCCCCGTATTGGAAGATCTCAATGTGATACACTCCGATGTTGACTTAAAGAAGAACACAAAAACGCGGAATATGTTGAAAAACTATCTGTCGTCACTTGAACGTATCACGATAAAGGCATGCAACCTCGAAATACCAATGATTTACTTACTTGGTATAATCTCAGTGATGTGTCCAAAGCTGGGTAAGCTTAAAGTTGATCAGTGTGAAGTAAACATTCCAGTTCATACTCAATTACCAAACAGTGAACCCTCCAGAAAGTCATCACAGCTGACTATCGAATTACACGTTTGCATTCCCGATATACCACTGGTGTCTCTAATTGGTGTGATCTCGGTATTCTATCAAAGTCTCAAGGCATTAAAGATCTATTCGTGTGACGTCACAATGTCATATCTCTCTGTGTCGATGCCAACTGATAGGAAGATAGCATTGGACAAACTCGACATTAATTGTAGGCATATTTCCTCAATTAGTTGTCCCTATGCTCGACCATGGATATCAGAACAGCATCACATTTGCCACAAATGTGTTCGATACCGACATTTGCTGAGGGTGAATGAGCAACAACCTGACAAGAAAGAAAGTGAATCCAACATGGAGTCACTAGAAACCATGGATTTACGAGTGGGCGAACGTTCATATGTACAGTTCGATGAATTTGTTACCACACCATTCAGATTATTTTCCACTCTGAAACAGCTGCAAGTTCAAACCTTACATTCCACAAAACTCCTGCCAAGACAACCCGATAGTCCCGCACACTTGGAAATTAAGTCACTAGAGAAATTACATGTACTTCTCAACCTGCAAAATGCCTCTGCACCCAATATCATCTTGACAGTAGCTCAATGTTTTCCGCAATTGAAAGATTTGGCAGTTTCCGCCCTCGGAGATACCGCATTAGATACGTGGAACAATAGCGCATTTTGCTGTCGCAAGATGCAATCACTTGAAGCATTCCATTTGGCCTCTTCATCGATTTCACTTTCTACCTTGATGGAATTTACAGCAGAAGTGTGTCCCGGGGTGAAAAAGCTGAAAGTGTCATCATGTTTTGTGGACCCGTCAGAGCAACAAACTTCCATTGCCCCATGGGCTAAGATTTTATCACTTGAAACTATCGACCTGTCGTTTGACAAGTCGTTTCCAGTTTCACTCTTTCACGTCTTAACTACTCTGGCGAAGACACGTCCAAACTTAAGAGAGGCAAGGATAGATGGGTTTAAGGTCGATGGCTCTCCTGGCAGTGCATCATCCCATAAGCTACCTTCATTAGATACTATCTGTGTTCGTGGTACGGAATCTCTTGACATGAATCTTTCCTATGGCACAGTGACAGAATTATGTCCCAAGGTCAAACATATTGATATGTGTTTGCCACGTATGTGTCTACCACACGATGCCGAGTATGATCTCATTAGGAAACTTGAGCTGCACGTTCCCAACGACATATCATCGCCTACTCTGCTTCCCCTCATAACCAAAGCTTTCAAGCTTTGTCGAAAGATGACAGAACTGCGTCTGAAAGGGTGCCATTCTTTCCCAGTGAATGGCATTCCATCGCAATTTCTTGAACGCATTGTATTTTGCTCAGGCAAAAGGTGCCCTGTTGGCAATTGCCCCGACAAAGAACCATCAACTATTAGTTTGAATTATAAAGATCCGCAGTATCCGCCCGTTACTTATTATATTTGTAGAGCCAGCGAAACGGGTCTTCAGATTTCGGGAGCCAGTCAAAATATCAAGTGAGCGAGGTAGCGGACGGATCGACTGAGAACAAGTTCACGGTCAGGATGATGTGGTATAAAAGTTTTGGGTATAAAATGGTCATTTGATTGCACTGTAGAATGAACATAAAGCAGATAATATTAATGATTATTACGTTTGAACAGGCAGCTAAGCTTAAAACACGCACGACCAAGAAGACGGAAGTGTTTTCAATTATGGTTGTCCCCAAACATTAATGAAACTACATCAGAAAGTAGTACCAAATATACACCTACATGATTGTACAAAACATAGATGCAACTATTCATGTTTTTAGATGCACCTCTTTTAAAAACTGGAAAACAAGGTATACTAGGTTACAATAATAATTTAAAGCGTACAACTCGTTGCACTTGGCCCAAGTAAACAGAGATGACAATGGGGACAAAAAAAATCTAACAAGAAGATAATCCAAGGCGATACATGCTATTTTGCACTGATTCGCGAAATGAAGCCCATTTTGTCTGCGAGTGGTGCGAAGAACATATCTACGGAAACATATTGATGTATGACCTTCACAATAAGATGTTCTCAAAATAAAGAATTCCGCGTCGTCCGACGCATGAGGCCGTCAGCGTCCTGCAGCTTGCATCATCAACTGATTACTTCGCTGATGAGGTCTTTCCACTTCACGAGCTCTCTTTAGAGATTTTAGTCAGCAGTTCGCCTACCTCTACGCCTTCATCCTAAACTTGAATGGATATTACACTATATAAACACAGTAGAGGAAATATTGATGAATATTATTTTTGATTTTTTTTAATCATTTTATTACATGAAAGGGATTATTCATCATTACATCATTATTTTTATTTGAAATGTCATATCCCCGAAAAGCCACCTTTTATCACTCCTATATTCGATTTATTCCAAACCCGAATAAAAAAAGTGTTTCACTTCGTGACGACCCTACCGGGATAAAACACACACACACACAAACACACACACACACACACACACACACACACACACACACACACACACACACACACACACACACACACACACACACACACACACACACACACACACACACACACACACACACGAACGAACGAGCCTCGTGACTCAGAATGGTCGGCCTCGACTCCATCCATTTTCATACTGTGACACCAGTGTGACATTGTGTGGTCACAGAGGTCACACTGTGACTACTCTGAGTTATTGATTCTAGCAGAGTAACCACTGTGTGGATTTTTTTTTCATTTTTACAGAGTGACACGGTGAACACTGTCCGAATGCACTTGCAATTATGAATTTGTTAATACTGTACACAAATTGGAATGAATGTTTCGGTATATGTCGATGGTGTAAACTATGTATCAACTCAAACGCAAAAGGCAGACATGTACGTTATCATTAGATTCTACATGAAATCTAACAGATAATTTACAATATTATATTTAAGTTACTGTGTTATGATCCATTAATGAAATATCTTCAGATGTGAAACTACCTTGCTGTTGAGTTATCGATTTGTAAAATAGATTGGTATGAAAGCATCGTTATGGTGGAACCAGTGTCAACTTAAACGCATCAGATATGCGTTGTTATCAGATTCTGCATGGAAGCTGATATACTGAGATGATTAATAATGTTACATTCAAGCTGAACGAATTAATATGCATGCCTGTATAATCAATTATTGAGAGATCTTCAGTTTTGAAACTTCATTTGATTTAAGTTAACGATTTGTAAATACTGTACATACATTTGAATAAATGAATTGCTATGTCAATCATATAAATCACTGTCAGCTGAAAAAAAAAACCAGCAAACGGTATGGTATGTTTTGATGTTACTAAAGTAATTTAGATCTTACACATGGAGGAACATGTGGTTGAAAAATGTCTGCCAATGCTTTGTAACCATGTTTTTGTGATTATGCCATGTTAGCAATCCTCTGTCATACGATGTATTGAAAAAAACAAAACTGAGACTTACATGTCAATCAATCTTGTGTAGATTATTCACAGGATTGCCAGGTTTCAAATAATTTTAACGCAGATTATTATAATACAAATGTTTGTTGTTTCTGTTTTGAGGCAGAGTTTTTTCTCATTTTGTTTGTTTGAAAAGAGTTAATTTACTGAATTTTATAGGCCTATCATTTTTTCTCATATAGAATTGGCATCAGTACCAATGTATGAATTACATACACAATACAGGTAAATTCAGATTACAAAAATTCAAATTATATTAACATAATACATATGGAAATGATTCATATACATGTTTATAAAGAGAGATAAGAGAATTGATAAATAAGTGTGGTACATTTGTCACCCGTCACCACGATACCCTGATAAAGTAGCACAACCCAAAGGGAAGGAAAGTGAACTAGAGACTTGTTTGATTTGAACCGATTTGTATGGCGTTTCAAAAAATATACAGTTTCCTTTGAAAATCCGAATACTATCGATACAAGACATTCACTTACTTGTATCTCCATTTTACAAACAAATATCATTGATTGGAATTTCAATGAGGTTTATCATTAGAATTAAGAGATATGGAACTGATTGTCTTCTCGACGAACGAGTGCGCCGATAGTACCCCATTGAGGTAACACGTGGGTGAGTCGGTGCGCCGATAGCCCACCCATCGCGTAATAATGATATAAAGTATGAAAGTGAAGTGTCTTCAAAAGTCAAAATTTTCATGACCTTCACATGTCGTAAACTTTTAATATTTATATTTTTCACAAACGTAGTTTTCTGTCTATATTTAATTTTCATAACATGTGGGACTTTCATTAGGGTATCGTTGTGACAGGTCACATTTATATTACCTAAATATAATAACACTTATTACATAATGACGTGTACTTTGGATGCGTAAGGCTGCTGTTGTAAATTTGGTTTTGTAATAATTGAATACATGTATTTACACTTGTATTGACATTTTGATTTTTTGCAACAATTTGGTTGATTGACATTGTTTTTTCTTTAGCTGATATAAATACCACGGTCTTTCCGATTTCTTTACTGCGGCTAAAGCATTCTAAATTTAATGTGCATGGTTGTAATAAAAGTTTTGATAGAACTTCGAAGGTTTGATGTTGTTTTTGTGTATCTGGCTTGACAATATTATACTTTCGAAAAAATGATGCAAAAGTTGTCACACCAATTTAAACTATGCGTAACCTTTTAAGAAACATCTGTCGGACAGTGCTTCAAAAATAATTAGCATTTCTTGGACCGCAATAAGAACGACTGAATAGAGAGGCAAAGTTCGTCAAAAAGTGCAACGTTAATCACAGGCTGGGAGAGGAGATATTACTGTGTGATATTACACAGCGGTTCTATGTTGCAGTGTCGAGAGAAAATTGTGACACTGCTATATTCTGCATCTAATATGGAGATTTGAATATGTATTAATTTATTAATTTCATTTACGTATTACATTACGAAGAGTTTAATACGCAATTGAATTAATGGACGTATGAATTGATATATTTGCAGGCCACTTTCACTCTAATAATCTGCTGTTACAGTTTCCTCTGACTGATGAAATTAAGCAGTAACATAAAAGTTCACGTTTCTGATATTTTTGGGCAAACATGTACTTTAGATTGTGCATAAATGTTTTGCCATGTTTCAAGCGGAGGCTGTTGACTGCATACAAGTAAGATAATCTACATTCCTCTATCTTCTGATAAATAAAACAGTCATAAAAGAAAGCAAATCAAAATGTTAGATCGTAATTCCAAAGGGCACTGAATCCTTTTTAGCAACTTTGGAGAAAATACTATTTTGCCTGGATTTATATACGCTCATATATGGAAGAAT
>JZLH01S0002535.1:15488-25565 GCA_001188425.1 Eucidaris tribuloides
CACCCTCCCCCCTCCCCAAATCGATATGTTTAGAGCCCCCCATATCTTCATGTGCGGTCGCCCCCCCCACCCCCCCCACCATCTCAACGCCTCTGCACAATAGACTTTACTATTTTGCTTCCAATTATACTCTTTCTCATCTATAATCGATGTGCATTATACCATTTGAGAGTGAAGGCCTTTCTATACATTTCATATACTCTTAATTATCAAGAAAAGAATGACAAGAGAAGGTATTTTCAATATACATATATCAGTTTCATAAATTCATTGCATGCTTTACACAATCCAATTTCTGTGGAGAGCTCATCAATTACTAGCCCAACAACTAAGGTCCTACTGTCTGTTCCAAACCCAGATACTTACCGTAAGAGTGACGAAGCACCGTGTTCCTGTTTCAGGATCTGGGCCTGGACCTGATAGAGCTCATTGCGGATCTGGGCCACCCTAGCCTTGGCACTGGCCACTTCTGCCTTCAGGAGGTCCGGGTCATATTTAGTACTGCCACTGGAACTGTTGGAATTTACTGTCAGTAGGAAAAGAAAATAACAATATCAAAATATGGTGACATCAAAGATGAGTGATGTTCATTTGAATCAGGGCTGGCAATTTTTTATTTGCTTATTGCTTTTTTAAGAATAAAAAATAAGATTTTTAAATATAATTTTTTTTTTTACATATAAACTCATGCATTGCTCCTACATGGAAGTGGGGCAAATGGGCTGATGTGAAAGAATATGAATTTATAAGACACTTTGATTTTAACAATTTCATATTGAAGAAGTGAAGAAAAAAAATCAACATCTAGAAAGTTTGGGGGGGGGGGTCACAAAAACAATTTGTTATGTATTTCTCATTTTTTATTTAAATCAATAATAATGAAAAAAATATCATTTATTTAAATAGCGATTAATATGAACTGTTTTCACCACTAATCTGCTAATCCTGACTGGATCAGAATCAAAGTTCCTTAGACTGTACCATACAAAAAAATGAAGCTAACAGTTGACTTCCTTTAAGTTTCAGCCACTAGACCAAGACCAAGACCAGGACCAACACAAAATGGTTTCCAGACTAGTCTTGACTATAACAATGTTACCGATAATTCTACATGATAATAGCTGTTGCGATTAGGGTAGGCAAAATGACATTTCATCTGTCTCTTTTATGACACTGTGAAAAGTTTGCTGAGCAATTTGGTTCCACATACCAATGTACAGAAGGAACTAAAGTACATTGTTCAGTTTGACAAGAAAAGAGATAAGCCAGCAGACTTTGGTAAATATGAAAAGTATGTCAACAATACACTAAAAAATGTATAAAGTATACTGTGTATAAACAATTGTTCTTTATGACTTCTAAATAGAGTGAAATGGCTAGTTCACGCTGTTAATTTCTTGACAGTATACAGTGAAGTGGGCTCATTTATACAGAAATGAGCTAAGAATCAGTTTTATTGTGAATATTTTTATATTTCACCATCTGTGAACCCAGACCAGGATAGTGTTTCTCACTGAAAATGTGGAACTTTCAAAACTTATCAATGATACAAATTAAAGCTTTTTTAACTGTCTGAACCAAAGGAGCACTATCAATTGTATGTAATTCAGGTTCCACAAGGAAAAGTTTGCTTTGTTGTCCGGCCTGGGGAAGTTTATTACTGACTGTGATGAAACATGAAGTCCTAATCATATTGAGTTTGAAGTATTATTGGCAATTACATTTCATCTGAGCAAATTTCAGCATTTTTAGTATTAGTCAGTCATGGTTGACCATGAAGGGATAATAAACTATTTCAGGTTTTCTTGAAAAAAGTTGACATATCATATTGTTTTTCTTCATCTATACTGGTAAAAAATGTGTATTTTCTAGTACAGAGGTATTTGTAGATAATATCGTTGGTTGTCCAGCAGAAGGGTCATAGGCCCCTAGCATATGTTTGTGGTAGAAGGGCGGGGGCCTAACAGTATTTTCACTAATTTAAGAAATACTGCCTTATTTATACATAAAGACTGACAGAAGGATCTAAAAATATCACACTACTTTGATTTCATGTGAAAAGAGCCGACGGTTTTCAAGTTCAAGACAATTTATACAAGCCTTTCTGCTGGAAACATATGCTAGGGTCTCTCTGCTGGACAATCGTCGAATATCCTTAGCATTTATTCTCTGGGCTTCAACGGAAACCTGTCCTCTCCGAGTGTGTGATGTACTGGGCTTTTTTACAAGCCTGTCAAGGGGTTTAATAATACCTACCAGGATGTAAGACTAGTTTCTATTTTGTCTGAAGTTGAATGGCCCCCTAACAGTAGGCCCTAGAAATGAAAACATGTTGTATTATATTAACCTTTGCAAGAACTCTACCTTAGTACCTTTAATAACAATATACTGACAGATGAAACATAATACTATCCCCCCACCCAACACACAAAAACACACATAAAGGAAAAGAGGGTAGTTGCTATAAATTACAGATATACAGATAAACACATATTTGGTGAGATTTCAATGGACATTTGGGAGTTTTTGGAGCATGACATAACTGGGCATTGTCCCTCTGTCACCAAATTCCACCGATTTTTGATGTAAAAAAACGTTTTTTGGCCTGAAGGCCATTGCCAAATAGGAAATGGCTCCTGATCACAAGCGTAACAACCATTATTTCTGTCAATTCACTTCAGGCCTAGATCACCATGCAATTCTATAAAATGTCATTAGAAGAGTATGGTCGCAAGTGGAAAACTACTGCAATAAATAGTGCTCTAAGCTACTACTTGTTGCGATTTTGTTATCATGGTTTATGTTAGCCTGTTGGTAACGGGAACCCACTGTGTCCTGTGTTAACCCGTTGGAGACGATTTGATTTCACTATAACACACATTTTCCATAGACCCCAACACAAGTTAACACATACTTAGTCTCCAATGGGTTAACTCTATGGGATTTTCAGAATCTCAGGGGCAATGGGTTAACAACAATGTACTTACAACTTGCACGCGATTGCCATCCGCTAAGAGCCTCGTTCAAGTGCTGAACCTGGGAAAAACAATTACGATAGGAAACATATCATTACAACCGTCTTATAAAAACAAATAGTTTGTCAAGACTCTACAAAACCTACCCATAACTTGTTCAAAAATGTACTGATAACAACATACATGTATGTTCTTCCTTTTTCTCACAACTGTGTAAACATCCATGATACCAACTACTTGTTCAATGATTAACCTATCAATAAAAATAATACTTTTACATTCTACTTTGCTAACATGGTGTTATTGACCTTCAAAGTTCCAGGTCACTTTTGAAATCCAGTATCAGAAGTACCATTTTTGCATAGGATTAATTTGAAGTTATTTATTGTACATGATATCAACAGTACTCTTATTATTATTTTCATTTATTTATTCAGTTATATGTCTATTAATTTCTTATTTTGGTAAAAGCTTGATACCCACCTCAGACAACTAATTTGTATTTCTTTTATTCCTATTTTTTTTACAAAAACAAGATTTTTTTTTAAGGCTTCATGCTCTGATTTCTACCAATTGCATCTCCTGAACTCTTTCACCACCACACTCAATAATAATGTAGTCTTATTGCAAGGGTACTTAAAGTTATAAACTGCAGTACTGGTTTAAGTGGAAAATGTTTCATCACAGTTCATCATTTTGTTGGTTTCCATGTGAAAACATATCTCATTTGCATTATAATATGGCAATAGTTCACTTTAAATGTTATAAACAGTTATAGGATTGGCAGTTGAAACAGGTGAATTTTTCATCAATGTCCCCTCCTGGTACAATATCAATAACTAACATTGTCCCACATATTGATTTCTGTGTTATTAGTACTTTGTCAGCATGATTGAATTGTGTAGAAGTTTTGTAAAAATCACAGTGTTCTGTTGTTTTCAACTACATATCTTCTCTTCTGTACTACAGTTATATTTTTTGGAATACCATCTGTTGATAGCCTGGTTCATAGATGGTTTGAAAACAGTTCATATTAAAATTTTGTTGTTGGGCAAGTATTCAATCTAATCTTTAAAGAGTTAACATATTCTTACCTCATCTTGGGCGAGCTGCAACCTCTGTTCCTTGATGTCACATAACTTGTGTTTAGCCTGGAGGTCATCTTGTTTTGTCGTCTGCAGGTAGTTCTTCAACATGAACTCCTGTTCTCGTCTCCACACAATCCGCGGATCCTCCACCTGGTTTACATCTGTAGCAAAAAACAGACAAAAAATGGTAATTTTCTTTATTACTTTTATAAAGTTGAATTACCAGCTTGCTATATTTTTATTTTTTAAAAATGTAGCTAGGGACAGTGATTTTCTGTTTCAAAAAATCTTGAATTCCTTTTCAACTTGCCCCAAAAATGGAAATTCCGTTTTGCCATAGACTTTGTCTGCATGAGAAAATGACAAAATTTTCCATCGACATAAAACTTAAAACAATTATTTTGCCACTGTTTCTGTGCTTTTTGTCAACTTTTTCTAATTTCTGTTATGAATTTTATGATTTTTTTGTTTCAAAAAAAGAAAATTTGGAGGAAAAAAAAGGTGTTTTCTGTGATTTTCCAATTGAAAACTCACATTCCGTTTCAAGTTGTCATTTCTGGAAATATTGTCAGTTTTCCGCTATAGTGGATAATTACTATCCCTATTTAGCTTTGTTTATGCAGATTTGAAGTCTGAAATATGCTGGCTGGTCCCCTATACAAATATCATTAGCATTCCAAGTTAGAATCAGCAAACAATGTGGTTATGAATTACATGTATGTGCAAAGACCACTGCAGTAACAGCACATGTAGACCCTGTGTGTATACAATACACAATGAGTTGTGTGCCCGGAAAATGGTCTTTGATATCATAGACTAAGTACGTGGTTAAGGGCCTTTATCCATGCATGTGAAGAATACAATAATTCATGTATACAAGTACATTAAAAGTTTAAACATAATGGAAATACAATACGGCCTACACATAACCGTACAATCATAGAAGTACAAACAAAAATACCAATAATACATGATAAATGAATAAAATAAAACAACTTCCCCAATCCCACAAACAAAGAGCGACTAAACAGATTATCTTGCCTTATAACTGGCATTTTTCTTTGATGATGATACTCACATAGATACTGACATAACACTACCATAATGCAGAGACTGAAATAAACACTTGTATCCTGCTAGGAGTAGTTATCACAACTGATGACACAATCTGGAATACTGGACACGAGCATTCAACTCAAGATAGGCCAAAAATTCCAGCTAACCACGATTGGTAAATACTTTGACAGAAGTTGTTTTCAAACATTTGTTCTGTAACTATTTTTCAAGGTAGCCAGGTTGTTGAACTCTGTTCATCGTTGGTCGTACCCCCAATGGTCGGTGGTAGAGTCCAGGGAGGGTTTGGCTTGTCAATCAAACTTGTCAATCGAACTTTAGTGGATTGGAACAAACTTCTCCCTGGGACAGTTACACAGCCCTCCATCCTCACTTTCACACACGCCCTCTTGGCAGATCCGTCTATAAATCAGACAGCTTAAAAATACATTATTTTCAATTAGACCACTCTCTCCGACGTGTCTTAATGTAAAAATCTCCAGTCAAAACTCTCACCGGAGTATTTTGGAGAAGAATCAACCAAGTACCAAGTAAGTGTAACACCTTGTGACCAATTATGTCTACGGTTTTGACTTTGGTGTCATTGGACCCATTGTCAACCTTGAAAGGTCACAGAAACTATGCTAGAACTTAGAAGTCATTCATTCATTCACCTACCAAAATACTTCAACTCAAAACTTTTCTTTTTTCTACCACTTATTACCTTTATTGTCTCCATTTAGGCCTATATACATCACTTCATTGAAATTGATATAAAAGGATGATTTCTATTGTTTTCTGTGCCAGGGGTGTCCTTTTGTGACAGACACAGTGCACTACAAATCTCCATTATTATCATTAATCCAATGGACCAGTTTATATGTTTTGTGGTGAACAAGCTGGCTATGCAGGGAAAAAAAATTACATTTTCATTCGGGTGCTACTTTTCTTGTTTCAGTACATTCCAGATACTCTTTTGCATTAAATCCTATGGCAATTTACGAGGGCTCTTTTTCGGGGGCCAAATCGCCCTGAGCCCCCGTGTATTTTTTTCCCCTGTAGCTATGACTACGAGCATGTTTATTTATTTTTTTCACTTACTTGTTACAATATACTTTGATACATTACTCAGACTCCTGTCTGCATACATGTAATTGTACATTACATGTTGCAATAAAGTAACCCCACTGAACAATTTCTTGGTGCATACTAGGCCGTAATCTTGGGAATTTCACATACAGCTTGTTGGATAGTTGCATGTGGATTGATAGGGTTAAAAACATTGCAGGTTTCAAGATATTACAGATTGAAAACACTGTAGGAAATCAATACAATATTGCCATAGTAACCACAAAACTATTTGATTCGCAACATCAAGTTGTGAAATATTGACGACTGGAAATCCAACAATTGTGAGGCATTCTTCTCATGCAGTTGTGAAACCATTCCAAAGAATGCATGCCACATGTTAGTGCAAATAGGTCTCGGGTGTCGAATATACAGGATATGTACAATCTGTTTTTGGTACACAGATTGCGGTGTCCCCCGTTAACATTTCTGTTTCATTCCCCGCATCCCTGCATCGTCCCTGTCTGCAGACACCCGCTTGGCACACATACACAGGAATCCGTGAACTTCGGGGAAGAATTCGGCTGGAATTCGGAGTCGATGGTTTTGAGTAATGATCGATGTCAAGGGGTCTGGGAAGGGGTCAAAGGTGGTAGAAAGGAGGTCAGGGGTCTGATCTGGATACATGGGTGATGAGGGGAGATGCGAAGACTACAAGTAGGTCAGGTAGCGAGCTAGCTTTCAGAGGGAGCTACACATGAATTGCGTTGTTGACTAGGGGATCATGTCGGCCTCGGGGCTGGTATGTCGCGAATGTTAAACCAGTGTGGACCAGTCCTATTCATTTCAAGGCTGTGTTCACACTTGGGTTGAGACCCGATTTCATTAAAGGTGGTGTTACGGGATTTGCCATATCCTTCATGAGGGTCATGCAGGAATTAAGCCAAAAATCATTCAAGATGTGAACAGACCTGTGTCATTTCTAATCCCCAACATTAACAACTTTGGGAATAGAATAGTACAGAAACTGTTGATGCATTTAATAACATGAAAGTTAAAAATGTTAAGTATCACAACACAACAATGTCCTATTGTTCTACTTCTCTGGATGGTGTTGCTATTAATATCATACTGCTGTCAATGTACTTTTCGCTTCATCTTCTTCGCTGAAATAATGGACCGTTCGTTGCACAGGACTACATGTATTAATGGATTCAGGGAATTGTTTCATGTGAGAAGGAAACATTCCTACGTATCATGGTTCAGCTAAGTGAAGAAGATAATTTATGTGCTACTGTAGGAATAAATGAGATATTTTGGGGGATCATGTAGCTCAAGTCTTTTTGAACCAGAAACACTGTTATAAACCATGTCTTTAAACATGCCTCCATGGTAGACATTAAAGGCACTGTATAACAGTGTTTCCAGTTTAAAAAATCTGAGCTGCATGATTCCCCATGCTGCCAGTGTCTCTGACATGGTCTAAAAATGAAGTCCTGAAAAAAATTGCATTTTAAAACGATCAGCAAGTGCTTTAAAAAAGTAAAAATCATTGAAAGACCATTTCAGCTTTCCCCATAGAGTGCTGTATTGCAGAATTTCCTATCCCCCGATAGGAAATTAATGTGCCAATTTGTATCTGCACGTATTGTACTAGTAACAGCATTACTGTCCAAACTTTTGTGTTCTAAGGTGTTCATTTGTCCATTCAAACACTGGCAGATATGTCAGATAGCAAAGTTTGACAATTTTTTAAACGTGTCTTCCACAGTGTTATATAGTGTCTTTAATGTTATGTAAGTTGTAAATATAGGGACAATGATTTTCCGTTTCAACTTTCAAGGAAATGCCTTTTCCGTTTCCAAAAATCTGGAATTCCATTTCAACTTGCCTGAAAAATGGAATTTCCGTTTTACCATAGACTTTGCATACATGAAAAAACTACAATTCCGTTTACATAAAACTTGTTGTTTCAGTGCTTGTTTGTGAACTTTTTCTAATTTTTGTTCTGAATTTCATGTTTTCTTTCTTCCAAAAAGTGAACATTGGGAGAAAAAGGAGGTTTTCCGTGATTTTCCGTTTCAAGTTGTGATTTCCGGAAATTCCGTCCGTTTTCCGTTATCGCAGAAAATCACTGTCCCTATAAATATACAGTATGTCTTTAAGTTATAAGTATCCCTAAGGCATAGTTTAGCATTCCTACCAGTAGTGGTTTGGAAAAATGCCAATTTCACATCCTGGACTACTAAATACATGTACCTTTCATGTTGAAATAGAATAATATTCTATACCAAAATGACAGACAGACTAATCTCAGTAACCTTTCCTTACATTTTCCACAATGTCCATTTTCACAGGCTTCAGTTTTTGTAGGCCTACAAACATTACACAAGCAAGCTTACAGAGTAGTTTAATCCTTTCAATGCCATATAAATTTATACAACAAACTAACACTGCAAAGCTAGTTGGATATACAGGAGATGTACATGTATACAGTCATTACAACCTTTATTCAAGTTGGAATTTTATATTTAATTGACCTTATTTTTAGGAAAACTTATTTTTCGGCCCCAAGGCTTTGTGAGACGTGATGACCTACATGTGAGTCTTTACAGCATTTTAGCTCATTTGCTTGATGAGCACTCTTTGGGCAGTGCAAACCAAGAACAAAAATCTCTAATGAAGCCTTTAGGGGATTCTAATGTGGAGGTGTTAATATCAAGGAAATCCTGTATCTGCAGTACAACCCATGTGCATCAAGGACTCGTGATGTTGCGTACATCTTTACTGATTTAACATCCCACTAAATATCAGGAAAATGGACTAAGAAAATTCATATATTTTGCAAATTATGTTTGCAACTTTTCTTTTCAACACAGTTAGTTCCTACAGTTTCTGCAAACCAATAGGATATCATCTTTCCAATAAAAATGGACACTCACAAGTTATAAATTCATATTTACATATTAATTTTGCAAATTTAATTTCAGTTTCACAGTAAGTTCCAACAATTTTTCAAAATATCAGGATACCATATTTCCCATAATAATGTTTCAGGATAAAGTTGAGGTGTGCTATTAATAGTTTTCCACTGTCCATTCAGAGAATTTCATAGAATAATTGAGGCAAAAGGTGATGAAAAATATGCATGTGTACACATACCCATGTCAAAAAATAACCAATTCATCAAGAAAACATCAAAAGCTAAAAATAAAGTCACAAATGCTAACGGACAGAATGGAAGAAAAGTTGCAAGATAATAATTGTTATCTCTCTGTATTCATATCATTGTTGTAGTTGGTGGTTGTTGGCATTTTTTACCACATCATTGTGTAACTTCTACCTTGCAGCCTTCACCACACAATGGAGCACCGGCCACGCATGGTCGAGGCATCCGAACTATGAATGGTAAGCAAGTCAATATCGCGTAGCGTACATGGGAACGGGTGGTGTCGCAGCCAGCCACCATGACATTCCTCTTGAATTACACGTCACGTTCACTGACTTTCGCCTCGGAATTAGTTCGGAGAACTGGCAGGGGAGTGAACATACGATAAAAGAATGCGGGAATGGCAAGGTGAGGAAATTGGAACAAAAGAGACTGTCAAACCACAACAATTGAGAAGTGCTTAATACATTTTGATACAACTAGTCACAATGCCTATTAGCTTAATTGGAATTTGTTCATGTAATTTGAACCATCCAAATTTTCAGTCAGTCAGACTCTAGACAATTTGTTTCGCCAAAATGGAAATCTTGGCTTCACAAGAATATCTGTATTCTTTGCACTTTGTCTAATTTCACCTCTAACCCCCTTTAAAAAGTCTGTAACAATCGTGAAGTGTTTAAAGATTGTGTCATTGATTTGCACGTCAAAAAACATCTAGATGAAT
>JZLH01S0002536.1:0-11136 GCA_001188425.1 Eucidaris tribuloides
AAATACTATCAAAAATCTTTGTGACGGTCAAATTTGTTGCGTTGCTCTCTAAGTGTTACATTAATTCAAGATTGGGTTATACTTGTTATCTTCTCAAGTTTCAACCTTCAAGACAAACCCTCTCAGTGAGGATATACACTTTAACCAGCGTTCATATTGCTATATTAGAGAAGACCCAACACTTGACATTTTCAAAAAGTATCTTAAAACGTATCTCTTTTCACTGTAATTTTGTTATATATGTATATTTAATTCTATGTAAGCGCTATGGTACATTTGTGTATACCGCTCATAAATACTCATTCTTCTTCTTCTTCTTCTTCTTCTATGCTTCAACTCTGATTCCTGAGGCAATTTTTACTCCTCCCAGTCATGTCATCGTCCTTTAATCTACAGAGATATGGGCCTACTTTAAGGGAAATCAATACAGTAAACTCACGGGAATAAATCAATGAAATGAAGACAGATATACAGAAGTATTTGTTTGAATGTCAAAGATCATGACAAAATCGGCGGCGTTGTGATATTAATAAAAGCAGCCTTCCAGTTTGCTTTGTAAACTCCGTTTCCTTTGCGTGAACACACCTACTAAACACAGAAACTGATATGATAACAAAATGTTGGTCTAAATATATCATAAATGGAGTAGAAATATACATTTTCCTACAAGAAAAATAAACATTTTGTGTACTAGAAATGTGGGTTGCTGGTATTGACTAACCGTATTCTAGGTTTAATATTTCTCAAACGTTCAACAGTTACTATGAGTTTCCCTGATTGTTCTGCTTCTATTGAAAATAACCTTTGTTCCGTCTGGAAGTCCCCTTTTATGTTGATTCGAAGTTCAACTTTATTTTCATTTTAATTATTTTCATGATAAAAAGTTTGAAAAAAAATATAAGACTTACGACAGGTTGATGAAGAGACCGCCAAACAGCATGAACGGAAGAAGCAACGGCGGAGTTATCGCCAAGGCGACGGCCACTGTGCCGCTCATAGCTGACAGGAGATACCCTAAGAATATGGAAAGATCGGTGGTACTGCTTTAAACATCATGTATGTACTATGAGGAACAGTTTTTCTTTTCAAATGTCGCATTTCAAAAAAACGGGCTTTTACAGAAAAAACGTGGATGAAGTTTGTGTTGATATAAATTCCGTGTTTACGAAGATATTAAATTTCATTTTCCTCTGCTTTTACCCCAGGCCTGAAAAGTGACTTTTTGGTTTCGATTTTCAGGTCAAATCCAGGTCATTTCATAAGAAGGATAATGATGATTTATTTACGGATTACAAAGTGGGGAGTAACATTCTCGAATGGTAACAGGCAATATACTGCGCAACATTACAAAAGTTAATGCAGTCACTCTTATTCATCTAATCGATAGAGGGCGCAGTATCCATTGAACATAGAGATAGAACTTAAGTATCATATCTCTATGCCATTGAACTTGAATTCATTGACCATAAAGGTTTTACACGGGTAAACCGGAATTGGTAATTGAGAATAATAGTATCAGCGTCAACTTTGAAAATCAGAGATTAATTAGGGGAGATTAGAATAAACATTTTTCCTCAATTGAATTTTCTCCACAATTTATGGTGTTGACCAGCGTTTGCTCATGGGAATCCCCTTGAACAGGGCATCCCAGCATTCTCCCTTAAAGGCCGGGTGTCTCTTTTGCACGCCTAAAATATAACATTGTGCAAATACACTGGGATATAGAAGAAAATGCTATTTAAAAACCTTCAGCAAAGTGTAGGAGCTAGAATGGCAGTTTTAGTGGAATTAGAGGTAAAGGTTTGACTTCGAATTAATTTTTTTTTCTAGGGACAAAAATTCTACTAGTATATTCAACCAGTGTATGTAGGTCTGTTTTTTATCTCCATGGGTAGTGCCATAGAGTGCACGTACATGACCCTGCATTCCTTTCAGTGGATGACACATGTCACTACAACCGTCTAGTATTACGTAAGTACTGTAAGCATCCTGTTATGCCCATGGACCTACTGTAGGTCCATGATATACTTGAAGGAGATTTGGAACAGTGTGCCTAGATTATACATTACACAACTATTGTTTTTTTCATATTTTTCAAAATCTAGGTAATTTCTGATCTACAGACTTCACAGGCAAGTCCTTTATATATAGCCTAAGGACATGAATAATGTTTTGCTGTGTTATGGGAGGGCTGCAAATGAGATTCCCTACCTCTTAACAGAACATCTTAGCATTCTCACGATGATTTGCACCTCTGTACTGGAGTTTCAAAGCCATATTCATGGGCATGTCATTAATACTTTGAGTGGATCTTTGATTGCCTTTTAAGTAAAAAAAAATATCGAGATCCTCTAGGAACTATAAGAAACGTTCATAAATATGTCTGTCAATCACAATAATTGATTCCAGCACTCCCTGATATTTACGAATTATTAAAGATGATGTTTATAACACTAATTCCTCGGAATCTTCGACCTCTTAAAATAGAGTGAAATTGTTCACTCCTTAAGGAGTAAATGCCAAAAAAAGAGTGAACGTAGAATTGATTTCGAGTGAACTTGGGTAATTTTCACCCATTTTGGAGTAACCTCGGTGGATCCGAGTGATCCTGAGGTCACTCCAAAATGATTGAAAAACATAATATCCACTCTAAATTCACTCTTTTTGACATGCACTCCTTAAAGAGTGAACAATTTCACTCTTTTTAAAAGAGTTGACACCTAAATCCTTCTGTGTGATCAGCTGAATTTCGAAGGTTTGTTTGAATCACCTGCTTCGCAATATTAATTGAGAGTTTGCACTGAATATGTCTACACACTTGGGTGTGACTCGATCTAATGTCTATTTATTTAAGTGATTGATGTCCATTTTTATGAACCTTATGGTAAATAGTATAGTTCATTTGGAATGCGAACACAAATCCATTTATTGGATATTAGAACTTGGGTATCGAGCGAACGCGTTCAAACCAAACTGTCGTTTCCATCATTCATAATACACGTAACATACGATAGTTTGGTTTGAACGCGTTCGTTCGAGGCGCGGTCAATCAAACTGTCGTATAGCTATACGACGGTTCGGAAGAACGTCGTGCAGTGAAAGGGCATTAATTTTACAAAGATAAGTCACGCTTGAAAAGGGGCATATAATTTATAGTTGATTGGTTTTAAACTGTAAAACTCACGAGTGACAAATATGCTAGAATTAATAGACCAGTTTCATATTATAAATTAATAAATACAAATTTCATGTATACCTTTTTGACAAAGGTTACTCTTGACAACCTGATAGCTTGCCGGACGTAGCAACAATGTATGCAAGTTGCACTTTCAGTATTGAAAATGTATTTATAGGACCAGGTAAAAGAAATAGCTTGTCACTAGGCTTTGGAAGAGAAACCATTCAAAATTTGAATACATTATGAAACTAGTCTATTGATTTGCATTGATTTCCATAGGTTAACCAACTGATAACATTTATCAGATGTGTTGCTAAAAAGTTGTTTTTTATATAAATTGGCTAGAGAGATAGATATACTTAAAGGATTAACTTTGAGAAGTGACTTACCAAACGACACGGCGGCATTCGTTAGCAAGACGGAGATGCAACATGCGACCACGTAATGGGTAAAACTCGGGTACATTCCTACAAAAATTAAATATGTGATAGAGAACATATTTCAACATATAGTATCTTGGCGATGAAATTGATTCGCAGACTGAGCAAATAATTATGATACTTTTTGTTGCTTCATAAAATTAGTAGTAGAAGTGGTAGTAGTGGTAAAAGTGGCAGTGGTGGTGGTGGTGGTAGTAGTAGTACTAGTACTAGTAGTAGTGGTAGTAGTAGTAGTAGTAGTAGTAGTAGTAGTAGTAGTAGTAGTAGTAGTAGTAGTAATAGTAGTAGTAGTAGTAAAAATATAAGTTCAACTTTACACCTCTTGCAATGTCACACTGGGAGAACCTTTATGGGTGCAACTTTACACCTTGCAGACCAATGTAACACAGGGAGCGCACCTAAAAGGTGCAAAGTTGCACCTATAAAAGGAGCTCCCAGTGTGACATTGGTCTGTACCTTTATAGGTGCGAAGTTAACCTACTTTCCTTAGTGTGTGGTAGTAGTAGTAGTAGTAGTGTATTGTGATGATGATGATGATGATGATGATGATGATGATGATGATGATGTTGATGATGATGATATTGATGATGGTGGTGGTGGCGGTGGTGATGATGATGATGATGCTTAAATTTGTTTCATTGCGTCACTTTGAATAGTGTTGCATTTATTTCAGATATGCTATATAACAACATTCAAACAGAAGTGTGAGGAAATAAGATGACAGCAGTATAGTCTTTAAGAAGTAATAAATGTTTAAGTTTAATTTTGTAGTACAAATGTTAATATAACAGAAGATCATAACAATGAACTTGTCGATAAACATACCTACTAGCCAGTAAGGAAGCGTCATGAAAAGTATCGGCAAGAATATATACTGGAACGGCAACTACAGGAAGAGAGAAATAGTGATAGGGACATGTTAATCACATTATAGTTACAGTGGTAACATATGGTGGACCTACTAAATTATCCGATAATAAAGTAGCAAGTGGTATTATAACTTTGAGTTGATTGATCATCGACTGCATTCTTTTGGTGCTGAATTTGAATCCTCACAATTGCATGTTAATCTTTTTAATTATTTAGTTTAATGATGATTTTGGCATGTGCGAGGAAATATCAAAATCTCATTTTGCATGATTCTAAAGTTTCCCGTAGGTTTGTTTTGGCTTTTTAACATTTGTGAGTACATGCTGTGGCAAGTGCACACCTAAAAGCTACAGCGTATTTCTTCTTTTTTTTTCAATGACACAGAAAAAATGAGACCCAACATGACCTGAATTAATATCCGGTCAGCTGCACTGGCACCAAACTTTATTATTTGTTCCTTCATATAATTGTTATTTTGATAATACAGAGATACATGACAAACTTGCTTGACAAGCTTTTGTTGCTTACTTCAACCAGCACTTTGGAGAGAAAGACCGTGTCGACTCGATACATTCCGTTGAAGTGTTCTCGCTTGATCAAAGCCATTTCCAGTGGGAAAATCTATTGAGATAATGATATAAATACGTGAAACGGAATTATTGGAATATCGAGGTGCTAAATCTCTAGATTTATAAGTATTGTATGTGTTGTTTATTTTCAACATTCGACATTACAAAAATACGGAAAGGAAGGAAGGAGGGAGGGAAGGGAGGAGAGAGAGGGGGAAGGGAGGAGGGAGGGAGGGAGGGAGGGAAGGGAGAAAGGAGGAAATGGAGGAGGGAGGGAGGGAAGGGAAGAGGGAGGGGAGGGAGGGAAGGGAGGAGGGGAGGGAGAAGAGCATGTGGAGGGGAGAAGGGAAGGAGAGAAAGGGAAAACACATGGGAGGGGAGCCAAAGGTACTACATCTTAATCAAATCATTTGTATTTGAAATAAGGAATTAAAAAATCAAAATTTTGAAAATAGACAATTGATTTTACAAAACTCACTTTGTATACTATTTTTTTTTTTTGCGGTACAGGCACCATGTTAAAGTAGTTTACGAAAACGGCCAAAGAATTTATTCATGATGGGTATTTGCTTTTGGAAAAATACAAATCACTCATGAAGGGCGCAAACAAATTTGTCAAAACTAGGAAAATTCAATAATTATTTGTGTTTATTATTTTTTTAAATGATTACGCATCATACTTTTAACTGTGTTTACATTCTTCAAGTTATTCAAACACTTCAATCCAGTATTATCTGACATTTTCATGTAATCTGGTCGATGAACATTGCTAATCATTTGGCAAAGTTTACAGTGCAGTGTGTGATGTATTTTTATTTAGATTTATTCTTGTTTAACCCAACACTTCATACATTTTTTTTTGACTTAAATAATACTCTGAGTTTAGTCAGTCCCTGGAATCATCGCATAAACAGTTCAATGTCATGAATCACACAGCGCTGCTAATAACGATATATAAGTGTACCTCGCACATAATCTTTTCTTTTACGTCAAATTGTAAACTACTAATCATATCCACACGATAAAATTTGTCAAAATAAATGTTAAATAAATGGACTGGTGTCGCCTTGCGATAAAACGTCTACCAATATAGCTTTCAAAACATTCTATTACAAAGGTGTCTTACAAGGTGCAAAGAGTATTTTTTTTATCAATGACGTATTATATAATCATAATTCTATCCACAAGATCACAAGATAAAAGTTCTCAGAATAAATGTCAAATAAATGCACGAGCGTTGTATTGCAATAACACGTTTTACCAATATATCTTATGAAACGTAGGCCTATGCGTCTGACACGGTACAAAGAGTAATTTTTATCAATGACGTATTATATAATCACATACGAGGCTCACCCAAATCCTTCTTGACCTTAATACCCATTGTAGACATTTTTTTAATCTGGCCTGTATATCGACACGTATTATATTATATCGCTGTATTGACGTCATATACAGATAAATGTGACGTTTAACTCGCAGTATGACGTCTATACATTGATAACTGTTATGAAGTCATTACGCTTACGCAGACAATATACCATAAAGGGATTGGATTTTGTAGTTCATAAAACCGGGGAAAAATTAATACAAGTCTATTGGGTACAAATTCATAAAGTTTCGCAGAATGTATTAGGTGTTGTACCATCAAGAGCAATTAGTTTGACTCATAAACTGCGACACTTTGACTTAAATAATTATACACCATATGATGGCAATGGTTGTTATTATTATTAGTTGGAAGAGTCAAGTATAGTAGTAGTGACAGTAATTTTGTGTATAGTATTAGTATATAATAGTATTAAAAATAGTATTATTATTGATATTAGTATTATTAGTACATGTATTAGTTTTAGTATTAGTACTAGTATTAGTATGAGTATTGGTATTGGTATTAGTAATAGTATAAGTATTAGTATTGGTATTAGTATTAGTATTAGCATTAGCATAAGTATTCGTATTAGTATTAGTATATGTATTCGAATTAGTATTAGTATTAGTATTTCTATAAATATTCGTATTAGTAGTAATATTACTGTTAATAATAGGACAAAATATACTTGTACTATAAAGACAAACATGCTGGCATATAAATCAAAGATAGATAAAAACAGGAAGAAAATACAGATGGATACAGACACATAATCTTGATGTGACATTTAGAGAAAATGTCGATCTACGTGAATAATGTGTACCTATCTGGCGATACATTTATCAGTCTATGTATTCTGTCTTCAATAAGTAGATGTAGAGATAGAGTTCTGTTTGGACAGCATTTTGAGGAACAAATATTCCCTGCGACACATATTAACGTAACCCATAACGTGATATTGAATATTTACTCACATAACATTGACAATAAACTTTGATACTAGACACACATTCAATATTGTGTTACAAGGTATACCTACAGCGCTGGCAGCCTGCATGTTCAGGCGTGACATAATGTCACGGTCTGAAATAATATTACTGTTAATGGCACTTATTTTCGAACTAATTTAATGTGAAAATGATCATGTCAAATTTCTTCAGAGTTAATTATAGACTATACGTTAATTTCTGTCATGGTACAGAGCATAGACTTGCCTGAACAGCCGCGAACGTGTTACTGAATGCCGAATTGGTGATGAGAATGAATAGACAACCGTTGATATTCTGGATGCCTTCTTGATTATTGTGCTGTTGCAGGAAGACTACCCCAGGATAAGCGCGATGATCTTGAAAGCAAAGGATGAATAGCAAAATTTACTTTTATCAACTAATGTGAAAAAAAATATGGCATGTATTGATATACAATATATTTACAGGTGCAGTACTCTCGCATTGCAACCACTCAAAATCTCCATGAATTTTCATTCTGCGGAGAATCGCTTCTCGACATCTCAAGGAATGAACTAAATAAAACGGTAATAAGCGCTCAAACGGCCTGCCGGTAACGGAGAAGAAGAAAATGTATCACAGTCTTTTTTATCTTCTTTGTTTCTTAAAGCTGATAGCTAATCATTGTGGAGCTCTTCAATTTAAAGAAAATTGTCAAATTTGATATTGCTGAACAATCATATGTAGTGTTCATGTAGACAAATAAAACACCCCTAGAAAAAACAGTTGCGAAAGTTACACTGCCAATGGCAAGTTAGTGCATATAAGAACAATTAACACTCGGGGCGAGTTTAAATAGCGTAGGTGTACACACAGTAAGTTTATGGGAGGAAATGGGCAGGTGAATCCGATCAACTTACGATTTTCACTTTTTTAAAGCGCTAAATAATCATTTTGAAATACAATTTTTTCAGGGCGTCATTTTAAGACCTTATCAAAGACAATGGTAGCATAGGGAATCATGTAACTCAGATTTTTTAACTGTGGTAAATGTTAGCCAATACCTTTAAGAGGTGGAAAATAAGTATTTTTAAAGGTAAATATTACATTATTCCTTTAAAGCCAGGGCTCTTCTTTTGTATGCCTAAATAGTAAGATTGTGTAAATGCACTGGTATATAGGAGAAAATACCATCTCAGGATCTTTTACAAAGTAAAGCAGCTAGAAACTCAGTTTGAATGGAATTATATGACCGTTAGACTTTGAAAATAATCATCGTCTCCTGAAGACAGAAAAAAATCCCTAGTTTATTTTTATTCATCAACATGACAAATTTTATGCATTAGAACAATACTGCAATAATGCTAGTGCTACTGATCAGTTCAGTGTGCCTAGAATGTACACTAAATGGCAGGTGAGTTTTGCACATTTTTCAACTTGAGTGAAGCGAGTGATTGAACAAGAGAGCCATGACAAAAGGCTAGGTATCACGTTGAAATGAACACTTTTCGTGAAAATGTAGATGTAGGACTGGTTGTTTGGGTAACATATAGGGATGCGAGATATGACTAGATAATAAGGTTAATGTGACAAGATGGATGAAAATCCTTTCACTTACGACTGTCTGAGTGAATCGAACTGTAGTCATGAGCGGCTCTCGACTATTGTTGCGAAAAGCGCGCCACAAACAGGCATTGAATTGCTGGCACCATGTCGCCTTGTATCTGTTGGAAAAACACATTAAAAACAAATGTTGTTACATAGGAACTTATCGCAATGCTAATAAAGATAGAACTACGCAACATTTACAAATAAAGACTGATGGAAAGAATACATGTAATGTTGTTACCAGTGTTGGATGATGGAATAATTATTGGCAGGTGTTCTCGTATGTACACGTTTACCTCGCAGTCGTACACCAACTGTTGTCGAACTTTATTTATGTATTTTAACATCCAGCAGCCAAAAGGGTGTTAACATTATTTCGACTGATATTCTTCATGAAAGAAGTATACTGTCCGTGAACTTCAGCATTTTGCCCTTTACATCCATATCTAGAATTGGATTTAGAATTTGTTGACTCAGAATTGCAGTTACACGCATGCGCATTTCATGGAAAATGTGTGATCTACTGCCCACTGTTATAATGGCAACACCCTCAATTCATTCAAGAGTAGCTGAAGAAAAGTGTTCAAAGGACACAGGTGAATCTCGGGACTCCGGAGGGGCTCGAATCTCCGACCTTATGATTATAGGAGTATTCTTAGCTCAAACCACGACGCTACATGACAACTGCTGACTGTGTGTTGTTTTCCGGTTTAATTGTTTATGCGTACTTTCAAATACAGCTAAACTTTAGAAAAAAAAGTATAAATGTGAATATTTTGTTACTTACGGTGAAGTATCCTCTTTATCGTCGAACAACTAAAAGGCAAAAACAATAGAAATAGAAAATATTAGTGATTCAGCGTTTACGATGTTTGAAACGCTATAAGCTCGAATTTGTAAAAAGATTCGTTTTCTTGATTCAAAACATGGGGCTATTCATATTAGCGGTGTATTTTGTCTTTTCAAAGTAATGTCACATGTTGAACATAATCATCAGATACGCTGTATATATTTTTCTCATCATTAAACAGCAAACATATTGTCATAAATTATAAAAAAGAAGAAAAATATTGAAAACGAAGTTCAAGAATGTTTCACAACTCCAGCTGTTCGCCTATTCAAGCGTTGCTTATAACGGCGGCCCTCTGCATCAAATGTGTAGAATGTGTATTTAAATGAAGTTATTATATTTCGGTCATATGCTTTGCATACATATTTATCGTATTAATTTCTTTCAAAACTATATGATTTGCCTTGAATTATGTTAACTGTTTTCTGAATGATATTTCTGTAAATTGAACCTACTTATGTGATATATATGTTATATGAAAGAAAATATGAAATGCAGAAAATAAAATTTCATCAAACTTCAAACAAACAACATTTAACTGACCAAAACATTTGAGGGAATAAACTAATTGAGTTTCTCATCTTAACATTGTTAATGCGCCGATGTCGATTCATCCGATAGAACTGTGACGAAAATTTACAGATTTTCATTTGTATGTATATTTTCTATGTTTTGGAATACCGTATCTTAAATTTATATTAATTGAACAGACAAATTCATTATTCAAATTCATTTCAACATTTTGTGCTACACAATACATTCGGGCTAAATAATATTCTGAAAATCGTCGATTAATAGAATGTCCATGTTTCTGATTGAGGAACTGAACAAATATAGCATTTTCAATCAATTCATTTAAATTATTTTACATTTTGCACTTTTGGATAGTTGGCAGCACTGCAGGAAATACTCGCACAGCGGAAGAAAATGCAACAAAAGACACTTAGCCATTTATCTTTCCATTTTACTTTCCTCACTAAATTTACACCAGAAACACTTCATTGTGAATACATGGATAGTTTTTGTAAATATGTAAACATTAAAATATAAGTCATGAATATTAATATCAACTATTTTTTGCTTCTTACCGGTTCAGTTGATGCAGGCAGTATTCTAGTTTGTACGTTTCTAGCCTGCTCTGAGACGGCGTACGCATCGGTGATAGCCTGGGAAAGAAAATCATACGAAGTGGTTTCATTTTTAATAGATGATGATACCGTCTGATTCATTTACAGATTCGTATTCACAAAGGATGCAGGGGCGCAAATCCATTTTTTAATGTCGGAGGGGGGGGGTCATCAC
>JZLH01S0002536.1:11319-21454 GCA_001188425.1 Eucidaris tribuloides
TTGCGTGCCCCACTTTCAAAATCGTGGGGGGACATGTCCCCCTGTCCCCCTCTGGATTTGCGTCCCTGAAAGGATGTATTACTCAGATACCCTGTTTTAGCCTGGTGTCAAGTACGGAGAAATGCTCGTTTCAAACATGAAGACAAAGGTCCATGCTATCTCTGATCAGATGCAGTAGTAGGTGCGTGAGATTTATCTCTTCCAAAATTAACATGTTATGTCACAATGAAAGAATTTTAAGCTTTGAAAACTATTTTAAACTCTTCGTAGATAGAAAACATACAACTGTGTGAACACATGAAATGTACGAGACTGATAACTTTTGCAGACAAAACAGATTCATTGCCTTTAAACATCCTTCGTATTAATACGGACCATTGTGGGTCATTCAAGGGTAGAATCAAAGGACCGTACGCAACTGTTTGCTTTTGTAACAGCTGCTATAAGGTAAAGTGCAGTCATTCAACTTCAAATAATTCGTTGGAGAAGCTGCATGCACGTATGAACAATGTGCACCTGTCATTTTTCTTAGTTAAAGTCTAGTTTCCGTGCAGCTCGATGCAACATCCTAACTTTCCTTTGTTTACTGTTTAGAATATCTTATTCGCCTGTAGCAGATGAGTAAACCAGTTATATCGACCGTTATACGATGATGATGGTAATGATGATGATGATAATGATGATGATGATGATGATGATGATAATGATGATGATGATGATGATGATAATGATGATGATGATGATGAAGGCGGCGGTGTTGGTGATGGCGGTGGTGGTGATGGCGGTGGTGGTGGTGGTGGTAGTGGTGGCGGTGGTGACGACGGTGATGGTGACGATAATGATGACGATAATGATATTATTGATTAAAGTTGAAAGATATAACATATTATTTGATTTGCAGCCACGTTATCATTTACTGATATAGTTCCACACCTCAAATAACACATTTTTTCTACAAAGCACATTCTTCAGGTTGCTATGGCAACGTGTATATTGTGATCACGGTTACTCATTTATCTATGCCACGCCCCTCAGCTGCAGTTCAGATGAACAAAAACATTGATTTGGCGTTTGTCATCACACATGGCCAGACCCAGCTGTCATACTTGATAAATTCCAACTTTCAGTGTAAATAGGGTCCTTAATGTCAATATTTGTTCAGCATTTATTGCTTGGCAGTATAGAAAGCAAGCCAATCTCAGACATTTTGGCAATGATGGGTTTATAATATAGTTACTCCACTTCATAACTTTGCTAGACCTCCGCTGTTTCGTTACGTGTATAGACGTCGCAGTCGAGTCTGGTTACTTATAACTGCAGTTGTAAATTCTTCAATTTTTTTTCAAAAACAAATAGGAATAGTTGCGATCCCAAATTAACGATCATTGGTACGCATGTGTCTGTAGCAAAGAGTTTTCGAATTGACGACGATCTCTGTGAGTCCGTTTTCATTGCAAGTATGTGACTGCCTTCCCTACAGACGTAAACATCACGATAATATAAAATGTCGACATTGCGAACTACTTTAGACATGAAATTCTGAACGTGTTGCACTACCCTTTTTTTCCAACGTTAGCTACGGACAATTCAAATTGCAAATATTTTGCAGCATTGTGTTCATAGAAGATGGATCACGATGACAATGAACTGCAAATTTCATGATTTTCATGAGTATCGGACGTTTTCAGGAATTGCGAGCAGGTGATGACATAAAGCTGCAGATGACGTATTAGCAATGGCATCCAACACATCATTCAGCTTATATTCAGAATATTCTTTTGACTTGTACTATGATTATGACATACTCACATTCGTTATTGCGTTTCAATGGTTGACATTTCTTTTCACTTTTGCAAGCATATTCATTAACTCGTTGGTCATTGCCGCTTACAGGAGAGACAGGCGTCTCCGCCGAGTCCCAGCGAATTTCTTGATATGTAATCTGGCGATCGCAGATCTATTGGTGGCCATCTTGAAACTGTCAACGGAAATCGTTTATGTAATCGACATCGAGGTAAACACCGGCTATCTTTGCTCCTTCATGTCGGCTTTGGAGTATATCACTGCGGACATGTCCACCATTTTAATCGTTTACATCGCATTTGATCGATACTGGATGGTTTCCAACGTCTTAGGTCATCGAGCTGCCCAAACACATCGACGAATCACACTTCGCCTAGTTTCTCTCTGGATTATCTGCTCCATTTTTCATTTGTCTCTGAAGTTCGGCTGGATCAAGCGGGTTGAAAGCTCCTTTAGATTCAAAATCGACGATTGTTTTGTGGAATACAACGAAATCATTGAAGCAGTCTTGATAGTGCTTGAATTTGTTGTTCCCGCGATCTCGTTGAGTGTTTTGAATTTTGCCATTTACTGGAAGATTCGAAAGAGAGCTAGGATTTGGGAGGACAAGAAGAGAAAGACACCAGCGGGAGGTCTTGCTGCTTCATCTAATCATGGAAAGGTAACCTCGACATCCGATGCTATTGTAGGAGACGTAGAAAGTGGCGTATCAAACAAACAGATATTGGATCCAGGAGACCTCTGCGCCACCTTCCCTGTACCTCACCTTCAAACAGACCCGGAAGACTCGAATGGTCACAGGAAGGGTTTGCATCTGAATGATGACAGAGCGTTTCCCGTACGCGAGCACCTCACAACAATATCTGAGCGTGTTTCTGCTTTCAATATGAAGTGTAAATCTAAGAACCTAGCAGCGACAGGACCAGATCCGCAAAAACGTAGTGACTGTCGAGCATCCAATGGTCCAAGTACTCGAAAAGCTTCCGTGCTGGTCTTCGTTCTTCTCCTAGCTTTCCTCGTCCTCTACACACCGTCATCGGTCGTAACTCTTATGTGGATCGTGCTGTATACTCTGTTCAGCGCCAAATTTCGAGAAAATTTTCACGCAATACTCTGTTGCTGTTGTCAGAAAATTCGACAACGCAAGGGATGGCTCAACGGAAAGCACAAAAATAGGTTATCAAACAGCAGTATTTAACGTCGTTAAACTGAATTTTGTCTGTCTGGCATCTGAAACTATTGAACCATTCTATGGAAGTGATACATATCCTAATAGGGAGATATGAACTCCTACAAGTTCGAAAACTCCATTTTCCTTCGCATTATTCTTCAGCTATTGTCAATCAACTACTTGATGAAGGCCTCATCATGACCGCTCCAATTCTCTCTTTCTTTGCCTGCCTCTGATATCCTCTAGACGTGTCCATTAAGTCGTTTGAGCGCTCCATCTCCTATCTCTCCTTCTGGTGACCTGGCCAGCTCATTTCCATTTGCGTTGTTTCATTTATTCCATTATGTCCTGTATCTTTGTCTGCTCCCTTATCCTTATACGGGTTTTGCGATCTTTATATGTTGTGTTCAGAATATTTCGCTCAATGTTATGTTGTGCGGATTTGCTTTCTCTTCATTTTAGTTCTTAAAGTCCATGTTTATGAAGCATATGATATGTCATTGTCATTGTAATGCCATTTTAAGTGATTGGAGGAAGTACACCATCACAATTACTTTCTCAACACAATTGCCACTGGCAATGATAGATCAAATTTAACGAACGTTGCTGATTTTGCGCATTGAGAACTTAAACTGTATTGCCTTTCCTGGCTGGATGCAAATTTGACACATGCCTCCTAAATGACTTTGAATCACAATTTGGCAAATGACAACATTTTTCGCAAATGATCAGCTACATTAAGGACTATAAACGTCCTCATGGAATTCTGTTGAATATGTTTCATTTATTCGAAAGATTCACATCCAGTGCTCTGCCAAGACTAAGCCAAATATACGTAGACTTCCATCCGACTTTTTTCAAAATCACACATTTTGTCAAACAAAAATCACTACTTCATGTAGAAGAGAATGAGTTAGTTCTGAAAAATAATTCACATAAAAACACCTGACTACGCTGTGGGTCATAATTTGTTACTGTAAAATTTGCAATAATGATTTGTTTACGACAGTTTTAATCCCTTTGGGGATTTTACGCTATATTTGTTCAATTTGTTTAAATCCATGTATTAAATTTATTTTAACGCCCTGGGTGTCAAAGATAATTTCTGGTGTTTAGAGGAATTTGCTTGGTGTTTGAACAACATTCATGGTGTTGAAATTTTGCACCTTATCTGGTGTGTATATTGTAAAATACTGTAGGTGTTAAATCAACACATTTTTTTTACAGTGTGGATCATACAAAGATAATGGACAATAAAAGCTACGCTAATGTATCGGAAGGATTCAAAATAGGAAAAAGGTTTTCCAATTGGTATTTGACTTACAGGGAGAAGAAGACATGTGATGATGATGATGATGATGATGATGATGATGATGATGATGATGATGATGATGATGATGTTGTTGTTGATGGTCATGATAATGATGGTGATGACGATATCTATGATGGCAATGAATATGATGATGGTGATGATGGTGATGATGGTGACGATGATGACAATAAATATGATGATGAAGGTGATGATGACGGTACAGATGATGAAGATGATGACAATGAATATGATGAAGGTGATGATGATGATGATGAAGATGATGGTGACGATGGTAATGACGATGATGAAGATGATGGTGATGATAATGATGATAATATGATAATGATAATGATGATGATAATGATGATGATGCTGACAATGATGATATGGTGATGACGATGATGATGACGATGACAATGATGATGATGATGATGATAATGGTGATGATGATGATGATGATGACGATGACAATGATGATGATGATAATGATGATGATAATGGTGATGACGATGATGATGATGATGATGATGATGATGATAATGTTGATGGTCATGATAATGATGGTGATGACGATATCTATGATGGCAATGAATATGATAATGGTGATGATGGTGATGGTGACGATGATGACAATAAATATGACGGTGATGATGACGGTACAGATGATGAAGGTGATGATGATAATGAAGACGATGGTGACGATGGAAATGACGATGATGAAGATGATGGTGATGATAATGATGATAATATGATAATGATAATGATGATAATGATGATGCTGACAATGATGATATGGTTATGACGATGATGACGATGATGACGATGATGATGACGATGATGATGATGATGATGATAATGGTGATGATGATGATGATGATGATGATGATGTTGTTGATGGTCATGATAATGATGGTGATGACGATATCTATGATGGCAATGAATATGATGATGGTGATGATGGTGATGATTACGATGATGATGATGATGATGACGATGACAATGATGATGATGATGATGAAGACGACTCACCTCGACTTTTTGTTTGCACGCTTCCTCTTTTCCCGGTACGATGGCCAGTGTCTGGATGAAGAAATCAGCCGGGTTGTAGTTCTTTGGACAAGTATATCCCAGGCTGCACACAGTAAGGAAAACATTTCGGCAGAAGTAATAGACTATTTCATATCAACTTTATGAACATGTTTTCTTCCGAAGCCTATACTGCCCCCCCCCCCACTGACAAAAGGGCATAAATGACATTTTATTCAAAATTGAGTTATATAGTGAAGGGGACACAGTACATCATGTTTAACATGCAGAACAAAAAAATAATAAATATAAGTGTCCCTTTGTCTCATAATCCGCTTGTTAAAATGACCCTGAATAGGGCTTTACGTGTTGAACAAAATAAGTTTTGCTCAATATCTCCAAAACACTAAAATGTCAGTTATGCCCTTTTGTCATGGGGGCAGTATAGTGATGAGGTGTTTCTTTCATTCGTTTCTATGAATATAATTTTCATTAGTAAAATGCAACTTGTTTTCATTAGTTGTTACTATATTAGGCAAGCTATGGGCATTATTTATATATTGTTATTGTTATGTTTATTTGAAAAAAATAAATAAATCGATCAATCAATCATCAAGTAATCACGAGCAACCTTTGTTAGGAAGATATGCAGAAAATTTGCATACAATATATGAGTTGTCATCAGAGTCACTGAATGTTAAGCTAGACTTCAAAATAAATTCCTGAAGCTTATCGTCATAAATGATCACGTGCTCTCAACTGAAATCACATTTAAACAATCAACATGGCAGTTATTTTTAACGCTAGATAATTCCATTAGTAATAAATTAAACGATGGGAGAAGACAAATGCATTTGAAATCTATGTATCCACGAGTAAGCAATTCAAATTTCAGATAAGTTTAGTTCATTGAATTTTTCGATTCATTGTAAGAATTATAACACAACTGATCTTCTGTAAAAAGACTCGTTTTGATCAGAAATCAAGCACTGGAACACTATTAACGAGACTAAGGTTACATGCTGATAATAATGACTTTTTCAGTTTAAACGAAATACGTATAGTTCCACTCAGTATTTGTTTCTATTACAGAAAAAAACTTTGCTAATAACGGTCGTTCATGCTCGTGAATGAGTGACCTCACTTTTAAGATTACTTTTTAATCAAACAATGTGAAAAAAAATCATTAGGTGGACTCGTCGAGGTACAATTTCACTTACTTTTTGAAGAATTGCAGAGCTTCTTTGGTTTGGCCGATGAATGCTGTACGTCCTTCAGCAAGTAGCAGTATCCTGTCGATAGGAGAAAATATGAAGCATATAATTGAGGATGGTTATCGCTCGGGTGAAAAAAACCTTCGTAACTCAAGTTTTGGTGAAAATGAGTTGTTCATGTAATCTTATAGCTAAACTTTTTTTTTTCGTCCAAATCCAAATTATACATCGTAAAGATATAACCACCGCCGTCATCAGTTTAAAACGAAGCTATCCCATTTGTCACAGTGTCACAGTAGTTATGGTTTGTTTGTTTGTTTGTTTGTTTGCTTGTTTGTTGTTGGTTTGTTGGTTGCTCGCTCGCTTGCTTGCTTGCTTGCTTGCTTGCTTGCTTGGTTCGGTGGGTGGTTGGTTGGTTTCTTGGTTGGTTGATTGGTTGGTTGATGGTTGTTGTATTTTTGGAAGGGACTCTCCTGAACATGAAATATTTTGACATAGTTTAGTTCGTCACCTCAACGATGTATTTTCTATGCGTCTAAGTATCACTGAATGCAGAAAATGCATGTTTATAGTTCATATTTCAAAACTTAGTAAAAAGGGTGCATTTGGGATGCAAATATTGGTACGACAGACACCTCCTGCATGGTAGAATATTTTTAACCCTTATTGTACACTTCTAAACGTTTGAACCCTTAAGGGTGTATCCCATGAGATGACATTTAAATGCAAATTTTCAGAAGTATTTAATGTAATATTTTGTACCCCATTTGTACAATCATTTCTTAGTTTAATAGTTTTATAAGACGTATGTGTAATGTCACAACCAAACACCAGTATATTGCGAAACCACTTTCAAATGGAAAACGGGGTGATATTCATTTGAAAAAAAAAGTCCTTTTAATGATTTTATTGGTTCGTTAATAGTATAAAATAAATCCTAAAACCAAACAAAGAGCAGTCTTTTTCGACATATTTGTTCCCAATACAAAAGTCAACACAAAAATCACGTAAGCTAATTGATATTTTGAGTATCAACAAAGGCAACAGGATAAATAAAGTTTCAGTTTAGTACAGACCGAAAAACAATTACAATTAGTTCCAACATTAATCATATTCTATACAAAAGAAAATCTGGTATAATTTGCTGTCATTCATAAAACAATGAATTTGCGGTATTTAGTTGCCATCAACATACTACTGTATGTTGATGGCACCTACACATAATATAAACAGAATTTAAGCCAGGGAATCTAAGCTTTAAAAAATGCATGTATTAGAAAAATACAAAGAATAAGTAATGTATTAATTCATTGGGAGCAGAAACGAAAAAGATGTTTGTTTTGTGATCTAAAAATTACCTGTCAAACATGGCAAAGACTTCGGAAGATGGCTGATGTATAGTGGAGAGGATGGTCCGCCCCTCGGAAGCCAAATCTCTCAACGTAGCGACTACATTCTGAGCCATGAAAGAATCGAGACCCGAGGTCGGTTCGTCACAAAACATCAAGGCTGGATTGGTCAAGACCTGAAATTAAGAATAAGAATTGAGAATACATTTGACAGTAGTACATGTAGTAGATTCATTACCATTATTTGAAGAGTTTGATTGCAAAACGAGTTAACTCCACCTTAGTAACTTTGGAGAAAAATGCATTTTTTTGCCCGAGTTTGTACGCGCCTGTGGAAAAAAAAGTAAAATCCCGAGATATTTTGTACTTGCTTGTGGAATTTGGTTTCAAATTTCACACTATCGCTACGTGGGTAGGTAGTAAATGTGTTGATGTTAACTCAATTTTTCGTGAGGAATGGAATTTAGCCTACCCGTTTGGCGATCAAACTCTTCATATAATTATGAAAGTTTCTTTCCAATAGGTGATAAATCTATTTTCCGCCATAATGAGTTATCAACAAAAGTACATCGGCCACCGATGTATCGTGCTACAAATTAAATTTTGAAGACAAATTTTGCAAGAGATTACGAAATATCGTGTATTTTTACTTTTATTTTATACAGGCACGCAAATTAACTGTAACAAAGAGATGCAATTTTCTCCAAAGTCGCTACAATAGATTTAGCACCTTTCGGAAAGGAGCTCTTCATTTTGTTGGGAGTGGGGAGGTGGAGGTGCGTAACGATACTCAACAGGGCGTCAACAGCTTCTCAAAAAAATGGAGGGTTGCATTAGTTCCTTGTCGAGGGAGCAGAGTGACGGGGGGGGGGGGCGTCGATCTGTTTACATGATGGGAGACAAAATCATCTGAAATGATGTATAGGATGATTTCTTGTCATCTCTCAAATTATTAGGGGAGAAAATGATTTTGTCATGGTTCTCATCCCCAAAAACTGGGTGGGGCCAAATAACATGATTCCCTCGTGGGGAGGACGTGTCTACCCTGGCCCCGCCTGTTGACGCCCATGACGTCACTGAAGATGGTCGTTGGGACTTCCTTTCTTCAAAAGTACGGTATGTTCTTCTCTTATTCTTTCTCTTTCTCCGGCCGTTTTTTCATGTTTTCCTTCCTCTCCCCTATCTCACCTTATTTTCAGATTGTCAAACTTATGATGGGTAAAGTAACATACTTGTGAGTATGTACATTCCAAACCAAAGAAGCGAGATCAATGGAAGTTTGGCAAACCCAAAAAAGGTCAAGATTTAAGACAGCTTTCTATATGTAGACAGTAAATAGAATATGCTACTTGCTTTGGTAGTGATTCTGTGGCCTGTAAGAGGGACATTTTTTTTTCATTGGGACACGCTTTAAGTTTACCTCAGAAGCAAATGACAGTCGCTTCCGTTCTCCTCCCGAGATCCCCTTGATACCGCGGTCGGGATTCCCGATGATGGTGTCGGAGCACTTACTCAGTCCAAGCTGGAGAGGGTACGACGGAACAAAAAGAAGAAGTAGAGGTTGAAAAAGAAATAGAAGAAGAAGAAGAAGAAGAAGAAGAAGAAGAAACGAAGAAGAAGAAAGAAGAAGAAGAAGAAGAAGAAGAAGAAGAAGAAGAAGAAGAAGAAGAAGAAGAAAAGAACAAGAAGAAGAAGGACAGGAAGAAGAAGGAGAACAAGAAGAAGAAGAAGAAAAAGAGGAAGAAGAAGAAAAGATGATGATGATGATGATGATGATGATGATGGTGATGATGGTGATGATGATGATGACGACGACAATGATGATGATGAAGGAGGAAGAGAAGGAGACAAAGAATTAGAAGAAATGAACAAAGAAAAGATGGACATGGCAATAAAAGAAAAGAAGAAAGAATCATAATAATCAGAATTAAAATTAGGATCATAGTCACAATAATAATGCTGATGCTCAATATGAGGATAGTTAATGATTGCATATTGGTTGATATATTAAATATACACAAGTATCATGAACTGACAATATATGGTATCTGAATTTATGAGCCATATCGGCTGGGTGAAATGTGTTAATTCCATCTTTCCATCTTCAACTCCAATGCTTATTTCATCTAATATGAAATACCTTTGTTTAATCTTTCGATATTAATATATTTACCCCATAAAATCAATAATATACTGTAATAACTGGTGAGTTAAATACATTGAACGCCCGGGGTTTCGCCCAATTAGATACTAAAAGAAG
>JZLH01S0002538.1:36558-48156 GCA_001188425.1 Eucidaris tribuloides
TCCGAAACCAAGCGACCATTGATAAATGGTGGACTGATACGACAGACACGTTCTTATTTTAGGAGATGAAGTTGGTTGAATTTCTAGATAAGATATGAATGTATTATTGCTATTAGTTAAAGTATTTTCAGTAGAAAATGGGTTAATTTTTTTCGTGACCATACAAACAGAAAATTCCCCGACGTGTTATGATATATGCTCTTAAATATTGAGAAAAGTTTCGATGTATAGAATAAATAATAAACTGAGGTGTGAGCTGTGATGAATGGTTGACATTCTTATTGCAGCGTTTTTTGTATCTTAAAAGTCTATCAAGATGAATGAATTGTTGGCTGCCTTCCCCATATAATTGCAAAAATGATCTCCCATTACACACTTCGAAGAACGGGATGTTTAACCTCGTCCCAAATAATTGTCAGCATGTGATCAATGAGCTTTGCCGAGTCACTGGTATCGAATACATTTGTTACATTTACACCAGTGCAATCCATAAAAGAGTTTTAATTGATCAATAAAGTTTCGTTGTTGTAATTCAATGGTCTTTATGAAAATATCAATTTATCAACCCATCTAAAGGGAGCTGATAATTCAGAGTTTGTCAAACTGTTCATAACGCTGTCCCAAGAATTCACGTCTTGGTTTGTGGTCCATACCAATTCAAGAAAAGAATGGGTTAAGATTTTATTTCTATCAAAAATAAGAATAGGCCTCTAAATCAAGTAAAGACTGGTCTTCCATAACTTCGTATACTTAGATATCTATTTTCCGAATATACATGGCAACGCCTCCACCTTGCAATTTCGTCTTATGACAGAATAACCTTGAATTGCAATTTCACTATCATAAATTTCTTTTCAAAGCTTACATCGTAGTTTCATTGAGAGCACATACTATGGATATTATTTTTCATCAAAATGGATTTCAGTTCATCAATATTTTTGTCAGGCTTACTATAATTAATAAGTTGCACACATTTAAACCCTTTTCCCAACTTCATCAAATTTACAGTCATTCAAACTCGTTTCGTGTAACAGATAATGTGAATTGATTGGCTTCTCCGTCAGTATTCAACAACTTAATCCGTGACCATTCTCTCCATAAAATGGCAGCTCTTTCAATTAAACTCTTGGGCAACTTACCAATCAAGAGGAAGTTTCTGAAAGTCACTACACGACATTATACAGAAACACAAACACAAACTAATAGAACCGATTGCCTGCTTCTGGACATAGGTAGACTCCTTTTATAACTTTTTTGCTTACACACTTACGAACACAACTATTGATACTGCTGTGCGTTGGGTACCATTGGGCGCGCGGGTGTACGCTTAAACAAGAAGTAAGTCCCAAAAACACAAGAAGGTATTTTGAATCAAGTAACTATCAACCGCTGAAAAATAACCCTCGGAATACAAGGGGAGCATAAAACAGGGCATAAATTTCCATACCAAAAATCGTAATTACTAAACCATTAAAATTGCTTTGGGTTCGACACAAAGGTATATGGGAATTATCAAAAACGTTGTGTCTGACGAAATTACATGTAGTAATACATTAACACTAGAGAAGAACGTCTCGACCTCGAGTGTTTTGCCTAACCACTGAATTAAACTCCACAAGAGATTGAGTGTGCCACAGATGAATTTCAATATGATCATCAAAACATGTATTCATCTTCTGTTTCGAGAATCTCCCCATGGCAGGCATTGACCCCTTCTCAATAGCATTACTTGTTTTGTTTAATAAATACCAACCGTGCCGTCTTTCGAGTACTGGCCAAGAAAAGCAAGGACACTGACGAGTGTCTCGCCATCTAAATATAAAACCATTATTTTTATTGACAGAACAATGCGGTCTAATAACTTACATACAGTGGACTCGTTATAAGAGGTCACTGACGTTATAAAAGCAGGCTAACTACGGGGGCCACGTGACCCCCCCCCCCTCCCCCATTACACCGGCAAAAAATGGGACAGAAGGAACAGAAAAGAGGAAAGAAAAGAAAGAACAAAACAAACTGGGGCAACCGAGCTGGCATTGATTTTAGTACAACATTTTGACTTGAAATAAACTCGGGCCTATCAGATAAGTCACTGTTCACATCTTCTGCTTCACAATAATGTGGCTCTGACTGTTAACTCAAAGGGGTCTATCACAAGTTTGTGCATTCGACGTGTATATTCAGACAGTCCCAACCAATTTAATATCATGGCAGAGACGGCGCTTTTAGTTCGCACCCTTTAAATATTCCTTGAAATGCCTCATGGAGTAAAGTTAATCTTAAGAGTAATGTAAGTGAAATACAGGTATTTCCCCACGCCTACAAAACTGTACTCTTGCTGGCCATTTCAGTAAATCTTAATTATTATATTTTAAATCTTTGTAGAGTTTATCATAATTTCCATCGTTGATTTAGATTGCTTGCTATTCACTGAAATGTCCAGACTATAACATTTAAATATTTCTGTTTGTGACATATATTCCCACGTAACTCCTTGCTGTCCCACCGCTTAATAGTTGATAGGACGAAAATATTCCACATGAACAGGACATTGATGTAACATTTTTGGAAGGTCAATATTGCTTGCTCTTTCGTATGCAGAGGAAGGGGATTGATCCAGTTTTGGGAATGAACTTTATTTTTCAAAATTCCATAACAGCAAAATATAATTATTTGGCCCGGAAAAGATGCCAAAAAAAAAAGAAAACTACCCACCTTCATTAGTTGAGTTTTTCTTTTGAAATTCCAATCTCGCCTCCTGTGGGCTGTGGGCATGTTTGCCATGGTTCAGAATATAAGATATGGCGTGATTTTCGTAAAAAACTATGTTAAATCTATTAACATTCATAAATTCATGCCAAACCGTTAAATATGCAATAAGTTCCATAACATTTCAATTTCTTGTTCATTATGTCTTTCAAAGGCCAGTTTAAATGCATTTTTACGTACATTGATTTCTGAGCCAATATTAAGTAAATTACGGCTTTTATAGACGTTTTTCTTCCAAATTTAAAATGTATCACGCCTTTACGCTGTTAACGGCCTAAGCATTTTTGTCCAGTAATACGTAACCATCAAACCATTGTAAAAAATCAACAATTATTGAATTTTAAAGAATTGTTGAACGAGAAAAGTTCCTAATTTCGTAAAAGATGTATGATTTGGATGCAATGATAACAAATATACCAGAAACACTGCTTTTGTTGGAAGTATTTGATTTTGGCTTTGTGCAGTCCCATATATTGAAATCTATGGCGGTTAAGTGGTACAATTACTGTGTATGTCTATGTGGAAAACTGTTGAGCAAAGGATTCTGTTTCCTTAGTTGGAGTCAAACGCTTATTCTTACTTGGCAGTTAAATATAGGCTGAAAAACTTTTCTGTAGAGTTGTTATTTTTAGATTATTTTCAAATAACAGATATATTCGCTCAAAACATGTTCACGGCGTTACTTGCTCCACGCCGTTTTTTTTATTTTGGCTGATTAAACTTAAGACGCTTCACCTTAGGCTTATGGTGGCAACATGGACTAAATTCTTTGCGTAGGGGCGGAATTTGAAAGCAATGTTCACCTTGCCTCAGAATCACGTCTTTTGGCTATCGCGCCATTACGTTGCCTTTTATTACTGAATTATTTTAAAACGAACTGTTTTCTCGTCTGATACAATAAACTATACCCAGAATGGCTACTGTATGGTAGAAATGATCAGTCCTCAAATATATGTGCCTGTCAGGACAAGAGAACGTGTATTTTTTTCCTGCCAATGTCTCGTGTTACGTTGTGAATTCCCGTGAATGCAGTGCCTCATTGGTCGGGAAATTGGCCGTTTCAAATTTTCTTTCATCTCAAAAAATAAATATATATATACAAGTTGAATGACTTAATTTGACCATATTGCATGGTGAATACGTTTAAGTAGAGGCAGTTTTCTTCTCCTCTTACCCCAAGAAATTATTTCTCTTTCAATCCGCTCGCTCGCCTTGCGTCCTCACTCGCATGACTGCCTCGCCTAATACGTAGAATCAGCAATAGTTACATTCCCCTCGCTTGATGATCAAACGAGCTGTGGAATATTCCTCCTGAATCACCACATTATGGCACACGTATTGCTTATCTGCCATCGTTTTTTATCTTGTAAAATTCAAATTGTCAATTTGAAAAAGGGTGATGTAAACTTTTGCCGTAATTTATTTTTTTTCTGGATAATTTTATTATTTCAAAAATGCACAGAAAACATTGCCTTTTTCCTGCTTGGAGATTCGTTTTTTCTAACCGCTTGCTCGCAATTTACTTGTGACAAATATGCAGATACATTCTCTTGTAGGACAACGTACATTTTTTATTGCGGTAGACCGTGTAATAGACGCAGTTGGCCCACCGGTATGCGCTGCATAATTCAGTTTGTGCTCACATTGCCAAGTATAAATTATTTGGAATATATTTTGAAATATATACCACAAAAATGCGTTTTTTATCCAAGATTTTCATTGTTTCGCCATTCCGCTCACGGAACTCTTTGTATAATCCAGTTAATGACATACATGCAAAATATATCTTTTTAATAAACACAAATTCGCCAAATTCAGAACAAAAAATTACTTGAAAATCGCTTACTGCCAAACTAGCCAAACTTTTTAGTTGCCCCCTACCATACGCCTTAGCCGTATACGCAGTGCTAAATCGCATCATCTGAAAATACAATTTTGTATGTACCATTAAATGGGAATTTTTTGGCGTCAGAAATTTGTAGCCCACCAGAAATACATAATTCAGCTCTAGACATAATTGTCTTATATTTGTATATTTATTGCCTCCATATTCTGTTATCATGTATATGCCTGAACCAATTCAGCATCGGAAAATAAATTACATACCTATTTTTTCGTGTAAATAAGCTCCAATCTATGTATATTTTGGTAGATTTTTTGTAGATTTTGTTATTGGTATAACCTTAATCACTCGAATGTAACGTTATGTGTTATTGATTATATATTTTTTATTTCTACAATCTATTTTCTATTCCTTTTTGGCTTGCAACATTTTGTTCATCCAACATTTTTGTTCATTCATGTTGAACATGTATGTCTTGCATATTGACATTTTTTGGTCTGATGCGTATGGGACGTGTCTACAGCTTCATGTGCAAGTTCAGTTTGAAGTAGATTTCGGATATATTTTGCTGTAAGCAAAATGGAAGTACTCCTCGCTGGATCGCATTACTGACGTTTACCATGATGATTGGTAACCACATTCTGCACTGCAAAATTTGATGTGACGTCAATGTACCTTTAGTTGCACGGGGGCTAATCTCGTAGGAGCGATACCTCAAATTTTAGATTCATTAATTAGTGTGTTGTGAATGATGTAACTAGTATCAGTGGTATAATCTGAAAGAAATGGTCGGTCTCTAGTCTCGCGTGAAGATTGGAGAGAGATGTGTCTGTTGATTTTTTTTACCAAACATGCGTGACTGGCGTTTAATTGGTAATGGGCGGCGCGAGTGCTCTTGGAGGAGGGTGGGTGGTGAGGCGTATGTGAGATTGCAGAGTAAAGATTAGAATGTTGGGGAACAACGAGTCTGAGTGAGGTATAATATGTTGTAATTTTGAGGAGGTCTGCCTTGCTGAAATATTTGAATATCTGTCTCGGATGCAGATGAAGATTTGGGTGTGGGGGAGTGAGGGTAGTTGAGAGCCGGTGCGGAGTCGGTGCGGGTGGTGAGAGTGGGTGTGTTGTGTGAGAGCGGTGGTGGAGATACGTGTAGTGGGAAGCGAGGCTGAGTGCAGATACTGAGAGAGAGAGATGTATAGTGGTGATGGGGGGTGATTTTAATATTTTTAAATTTTAGGAAAGTGTTCAAGTTTTGTAAGGATGAACTGTCTTTTATTAGTAGCTCGTCAACAAGTATTTCTTCACTCATAGCGATAGCACGTCACAACACCTATCCCACTCGGTTTTCCATGTCTTAAAGGTTTAATCGATAATGGTTTACAATGATGGTCTGAGCCAACATCATTTCTATATTATCTTGGATCTGAAGTTGTACTGGGGGGCAGAGCATCTCGGGTCGGAGAGTCATGATATGTGAGCCAGCTGTGTCTCTCGTTAGTTGGATAATAGTAAGTTGCATTTTTACGTCGTGGTGCGTAGTACATAAGAGATAAGTAATGTTACTAGTGATATGCGGTCCGAGCGTGTATATGTTGCGGCGGAGTTATCTAAGTGAGTAGACCATGAATATATGCTATGTTGATAAGAACATCAAGTTGTTGGCTGCGCGGACATATTCGGATGACGGCGAGATGGTCAGAGTGAGAGATGCGGTATAGGTAAAGGTGTGTAATATTGAGTATGGTTGTGTGAAGGAGGATGATTGGTGTGGTGGCGTTGGTGGTAAGGACGGGGTGGAGAAGCAGAGTAGTATGGGTAGAAGCTAGAGTCGAGTGAAATTTGGTCTGTAGATTAATGGAGGTTTTGTTTGAGAAGGACGTTGCGCTAGTGAGCGCTCAGAAGAGGAAGTCTGGTGTTGTATTGAAATTCTGTGTTAAAAAGAGAATAGACTCACGAGCTCAAAGAGGGAGGATATTTATGAAATACGTAGCAAAGCTGTTGACGGTATAGTGAGTGAAGTTTCAGACGGTTATTGAGTAGTAATGGAGTGTTGTGTGAGAGAAGAGCACTATAGTCAACTCCCATTCGACTTGTCCATTTATATATACAATAGAAGTAGGCCGATCAAATACTCTCTTCAGAATCAAAACTGGTGTAAAGATATAGATTTCTGTTTAATAGATATTATTACTATTAGATTTGCAAGAAACCTCCGTTCACGTGCATTTATTTGCGGAAATTCTCTAGGTCCCATTACGAAACCAAAGATGACACTTGCAATTAACCTCAGCAGTTTATAATATTTTACTAGATACTACAAATTATTTACTAAAAAATTGAAAACTTAAGTTGTTCAATTTTTTTTCCATATGAGGCAATAAAGATGAAATGCCCAAAATGACTTGGTCGTTCTTATATTCATATACCTGTATTCAATTGAACAATCTGCAAATGGTACATGAGTAAAACATGAAGGTAATTAGTGTAAAAGTCGTATGGAGAGAAGACGTGTAGAGTATAATAGTACACACCAACAAAAGAAAAAAAAGAACCATTATAAATAAAATTGTCTATGAAAATGTTGATAATACAGATGAAAAATTGATTTCTGATGTTTTTAATATTCTAATATTGGTTATTTGAATAATTTTACCGATAATGACAATGATGATATTGGAAGGTACATTGTAAATAATACTCATTCCGAATTTTTTAAACCCATTTCTCCCGGTGAAGTTGTTGATATTGTTAAAAACTTCATAAGTAATACAAGTCCAGGGTTTGATGACATTAAAATGAAAGTTATCAAGAAAGTAATTATATCAATTTGTCAACCATTAAGTGCAATATTCAATAAGTGTCTGAATTCTGGTGTATTTCCAGATGAATTAAAGATGGCATGTGTTATCCCTGTATTTAAAAGTGGATCACCAACAATATTAAATTATCGCCCAATATCAGTCTTGCCAATATTTTCCAAGATTGTTGAAAAATGTATATATAACCGTGTTTTATCATTCATTAACAAGTGCAATATTTTTAGTTAATGCTTGTAATTATTTGTTGTTAAAGTCAATAGTACAGCGTTAGACTTGTCTTGAAGTGTTCTCTTATATTTGCAGAAATATAAATCAGGCGCGGTTCCACGGGGAAGGGCTATGGGCCTCAGAAAGAAGACGCCACTTCGCAAAGTCAAAAGCGCCTCCTATCTTCATAAGATAGTGATAAAGAAGATACGCCCCATATTTCAGAAAAGGACCAAGTTGAAATTTCCTATTCTTTCTCAATTCTAAAAGCGGTTTATTATTGCAAGCATCGTACAAATTACTGTAATGCGAGTTTTTAGTACATTTCATACAATGTGGAGAGAAGGCCATCATCTTTATATTAGTAACCTTATCCTCATCACAATCTTATGAAGATAGGAGGCTCTTTCGTCTTTGTGGCATGGTGTCTCCTTTCTGAGACCGCGTCAGAGGAACACATTGACATTTTTTTGCTTGCTGGAAGTCTTTCCAAGCCATCAAAACCGTTTTACGGGAAATATGAAACCGAATTACGATGCTATTGTGAATTAAACCACACCCCTACAGGGAGGCGGAAACATGTTAAAAGGAAGGAAAAACAATTCCTTTGATCTGTTCAAATGATTTGTTAACTCCATTAGGACATGATTATAGAAAGACCCCTTCAACTCACAATGCATGCATTATAATGCATGCTGCCATACTTTTGATTTGGGGGGGGGGTAAATCGCACTGGAGAGTATCGTCTTTTTACTTTATGACAATATCAAACTTGACTCGGTTGTATATAATTTTCATGTATGAAAACATAATTTCTGATTGAACCAATTTTGGGAGACACACTGTATATGAGTGCATATATGGTACTTTATTTCAATTTTTTTAAAATATTTTGTTATACACTGTCAAATGCATACTTCAGTTAGTAAACATTATTGTTAAAGTAAACTTCAAGTTAAATGCCTATAGAGGCCTTTAAGAAGTGGATAATATACTTTATATCATACTTTTCAATATTATATTTTAGTGGTATACCTTATACACTGTAGAACATATGTTTAATGATCAAACATTGTTTAGAAAGTGATAGCACAGATATGTTTAAAAATCCGTGTTTGGATTATTGACACCTAAAATTTAGATTTTGGACTGCGATGTCTCGTGATATAACAAGCGACGTTTAACCTGTGGACATGTTTAGGAAGTAATAGCAGGAATGTGTTAGGTAAAGAGTTAAAGCCCAAGTTTAGTTTCGGGAATTTTGTTTTTATTTGAAAGCTTTGTGCCCCAAAGTCATAACTCTACAATAATAGATTCTGAATGTCTTTAGTTTTTTTTTAATTAATGCAAAATCTCGGGGGGGGGGACCCCGAGATTTTCGGCTATATGTTACATTATCCGAAAGGTTAATAAGGCGTAAAGGTTATGAGTTATACCCCATCAAAAAGAGCAGACTCTGGTCTTTCAGATGAGGTATAACTCCTATAACCTTAACGCGTTATTAACCTTTTGGATGCTATAATGTAGATTCTGAATGTCTTTAGTTTTTTTTAATTAATTAATGAAAAATCTCGGGGGGGGGGACCCCGAGATTTTCGGCTATACAGTGCGTCTCAAAAAAAACTTTACACTTTTGAAATGGCCCCCAAATAAAAAAATGATTTTGTATTGTTTGAAGATGTGTACATATGAAGAGTTTATTTCCAAAAGGGGCTAGATCCACTTTTCACCATTCAGAGAAAAATAAGGTTTTCTAATGTACCCATATTCCAATGTTTCTGCGTAAAACCAACTTGACACCAAAATGTACCCCACAATTCTAATGTAAAATCACACTTAGAAAAATTGTGAGTTTTCAATTTTTATAAATGTTTGCTTTTATTTTTCATTTTTCGGGATCTACCCCCTTTTGGAAATAAAATAAATGGATGTACGCCATTTTGAAAGTAAAAGTCATTTTTAGTTGTCGTTTTTAGAACTTTTAGCTTGAATTTCACCTTCTCATTTGTGTTATGTTATACAGCTACTAAAATTATATGGATTTTGACAGAAAGTGAAATTTGATAAAAACTGGATGTACTCCCTTTTGGAAACAAACTCTAGTTTATTTCCAAAAGGGGGTAGATCCAATACCATTCTAAGAAAAATGAATTTATCAAATTAATCCGCATTGCAAGGTTTTCGAGTAAAACTAACTTAGCCAAACAAAGAACCCGACAATGCAAATGTAAAACCACACTTACAAAAAAATATGTGACTTGTTATTTATTTTATTTGAATTTTCTTTATTTTTATGTGTTGGATCTAGCCCCTTTTGGAAATAAACTAAAATGGATCTACCCCCTTTTGGAAATAAAGTCACTTTTATTGCCCATTTTTTACCACTTTTGGGGGGGAATTTCAACTTTTCGTTTTTGTTAATATCTGAAAGTGCTACTAAAATTGTATAGATTGACGTAAAAAAGTCACATTTGATGAAAAATGGATCTACCCCCTTTTGGAAATAAGCTCTTCATATGTAGAAAGCTGAAAGTCTCTTCTTTCATATGACACTAAATAGTCTGAAATTGTGTTATGCTTGAGTGAGCATGGCCCACTTTTGTAAAGGACATGAAATTTAGGTTGCGCAGGAATTGGATATCCATTGTAACAAAAGATATAAGCTCTCTTTGATTTGTGGAGCAAGGTGGGGATTGGGTTACGTAAATTAACAATCTGAGTGACTGAAAACATGAAAAGACTAGGGTGAAGGGGTATTGGGGTACGGGGTGATGGGTGATGGGACCGGGTGGTGGGATGTGGGGTGTAGGGGTGGTGGGATGTGGTAGTGGTGGGGTGTGGGGTAGTAGGGTGTGAGGTCAGGGGTGTTGGTGTGGTGTGGATGTGGGGTGTAGGGGTGGTGGGGGAGGTGGTGGTGTGTTAGAATTACCTACACCCACCACCCCTCCACCCCATACCCACCCCACACCCCACATTACACCACCACATCACCCCATCCCCCTTACCCACGCATAATCAAAGAGAGCTTGTATCTTTTGTTACAATGGATAGCCAATTCCTGCGCAACCTAATTTTCATGTCCTTTACAAAAGTGAGCAGTGCTCACTCAAGCATAACACAATTTCAAACTTTTTAGTGTCATATGAAAGAAGAGACGTTCGGCTTTCCATACATATAACAATTGTCAAAAAATTCGAAATAATATTTTATTTGGGAGCCATTTCAAAAGTGTAAAAAAAAAAATTGAGACACACTGTATTTTACATTATCCGAAAAGGTTAATAAGGCGTAAAGGTTATGAGTTATACTTCATCAAAAAGAGCAGACTCTGCTCTTTCAGGTGAGGTATAACTTTTATAACCTTAACGCGTTATTAAAGGGGTACTCCGGGCCAGGTTCAAATGATATTCACCAGATTGCTAAAAATATACTCTTTTATAATATATGTTTTTTGTTAAAATTAAGAGGCCCAATTATTTTTAATTGATTTTTCAAATTTGCTAAAACCGTATTCTGGTACGAATCTGTATACTCCCAGAATGCAATGCGCAGCTTTTTTCGTGACGTAGCATTCCCACCTAAGCTGCAAACTCTGAATTTGCTAGCAGCGCTAGCGCAGCAAGAATATACGGTCGCCGGCCCGCGCCCGGCCGGCCTTCCAACACAAACTATGTCCTCAATCATCAAATTATACACAACAAACTCACCACACATTCTCTTTGATGACAAGATTTTCGAACTTTATTCCAAAATAAATTCATCTTCGATTGTTCTACGCAGTCCTGCCAACCAGTACGGATTTTTCCAGGGCAGTTCTGTTATTAAAGTTACTAGGCGGTGCGTTCAACAACAAAAATCTACGATTATAATAAGAATAGAACATGAATGTCCAAAATAAATTAAACTACTGAACCCAATGCCTTTGTTACTATAGTGAGTTTACTACAATGCCCAAATTGT
>JZLH01S0002538.1:67598-83583 GCA_001188425.1 Eucidaris tribuloides
AAATGAGTATTGCGCATACAGAACATAGAGGATGAAAAATGATAATATGTCTAGGTCACTGAGGCTTCAGGATAAGAAAACAATCACACATAAATTTCTGAATAACCACTAAAAATGCATATTGACTAGTCAGCAAGGTCTGACGCAAAATATCAAATCATTAAATGATGAGGAAATAGCAGCCAATTTTTTACATTGAATAAATACATATGGCATACTGAATCGAAGACTAGCATGGCTATTTATATATTCAACTAAAAGTTCTGGTCACAGCCATTATTCAATGATCGTCAATAACGAATGGGTACTGTACAATATCTGCTGTGAAGATCAGTCTAGAATTACAGAAAATGAGTTTACAGAAGTCAAGGCATACCACGCTAATATAGAGGACATGGCGGTATAATGAGAACATAATGCTACAACACGATAAGTCCCCAAACGTTCTTAGCAATCTGTCCAAACCAAACAGAATCGAAAAAAAATAACAAGATCTGACAGTATAACACGGGAGAGAGATATGATTATGTAAGTAGTAGCTTATGATGTATTGCCCGTTTGCGATAGATTCGGAATAGGTCTATACTTATCCTACGAAAAATCATTGGAAATAACACTGGAGCAAAAGACTATAGCAATTCTGTATAAGCATGCACACATAATTCTATCATTTCGATAGAAGAAGCCTCTTCCTCTACCCATGAAATTACCTACACTTGGCATGGTTCACCTATTACTTTATTACTTCCATCCCCCAATACTCCGATGACACGCAGACAGTTTCGTGTACTACATTTGATAAACCGGTGCTTATCGAATTCACAGGCAATGAAGAGATAAGTCAATTGTCGGATACAGGAAGAGAACCGAGGTTAACGATGGCCTAATAACCGAGGCCGAACTGTACATGCTGTCAAATGTCATATTCATGAAAACTCTATGCCTATCTATTCTATTACGGAGCCAGGCAAGCATACTCAATCAAAAGAAAACAAATCTATAAAATAATTACAGTCGATGAAAGCTAACTGTACAAAGTTAAAAAAATTATGGCTTTTGAAGTGGATGCTGAGAAATCATCCACTGAACAAAATTCTGACCATCAAGGATATGAGATTGCAATGGGTGTTGAGTACAAAGAGAGATACTATTACCACAATGTATTCATCATATTTACATTCTACCTGTAACCCAGGGAAGGAAAACCATCTCCCGCACAGGTAAAGGATCGTTCATCGACAGCGGTAGAGAAAAAGCCTGTCATATTTGTTAGACTGACAGTAAAGTAAGAGTTCTTTTTCTCATTACATTGGTGAAAGTAGAAAAACTTAGATAAATAGGCTGCAAACTACAAGGAAGAATTGAGGTAAAGATATCATGCAGAAAAATATATGATGCAATAATTGTTTACATAAATATTATCATTAATCAGAAGAGTTATAGATCCCTATACATTATGTTTATTTTATAGTAATAGCGTGCTTGTACAATGTCCAGCTAATCCAGAATGCTGCTGATATATATCTCAGGATAATATGAAAAATATACTGCTTCTTACAAAGGTCTCAGCATGTAATAGGTTGATGTTATGACAAAATATTAGTTACCCTCACAAAAGATTTAGTTGTGATTTTGACTAACCACATTCCTATGAACGTCGAAAGACCCTGTAGACCTACTTAATTGACACTAATTCCGAGTATCGATTCATGATACTAAAGAAGAGCTTAAAAGTGTATTTCATGGTGATGCACCATGCGGCTTCCCGGAGTAAACGTAGTTAGTCCCGTGTAACTGCGTTTGTTGTTCAGCCGCCCTGTGTGCCAAAAATGTATTTTCTTACAGTTTGATCAACAAAGCAGAGAGGAGACTTAGTGTTATATGTAGTAGAACATTCCGCGCAAGAGATGCAACAACAAAAGCATTAACTTACGAAAAATGGGTGAAAATGAAGCTAAAGCTTGTTATTTCTACCAATATTAATAATATTTCTTTCTTTCTTTATTCATTTATAGACTAATAGGGATTAAACGGTTACTTATGATACTATTATTGTGGCCAATTTATCAATATCGTAAGGATAAACCGAGATACTATAGATAAACTTCACATAATACTCATTCGAAGGTGCCTTTAATAGTTAATTTTGATAGAGCAACAAAATATTCATATCTTACCACCATACATATCATGTTTTGTCGCCGCTATTTGCCTACTGAAGCAGTAACCCACATCATTATTGTTGTGGCAAAATGCTTGCATATCCCCTGTCACTCAAAAAAGCTTGTTTGTATCTGTTATGTTACAGTTGTGTTAATGATATGTGGTAGAAATATAGGTTTCTACACACGTGGGGCATGCATTAAGTACCGCCACTCGAGGACACAATAAAACCTATGCGACTGGCTCACTTTTCAGCTACAAGATAATGCACACTTTATGATGAGCATTCTCACTCACTCTTAGAGCAGCATGATACACCACAACATAAAATGGACACATGAGACAAATAATACATAACTTTTAGGGCATACGACATTATGTTATAAGTAATATATTTATTTTTAGTCAACATTAATCCCTTATTTAGCAAGACCAACAATGACATTGTAACATGTCCTTGGAGAATTAATGCGGCTAATCTTGCAAAAGAAAGCAAAGTGAATAAAATGTGTCATTTGCATAAATAACAATTTGTGCTATCATTTAAATTTATGGACATTACTCACCAGCAATGCATAGACACATAATAAATATGTTCTTTTCATTAAGTTTCTACATCACGTGAATTTGGAATAATAAAATACTTAGTTCTTTATAATATGTGGGCGAAAGGAGTGAGCCAAGTAACACATTGTGTGGGTTATTCCTTTTAACGTAAAGCTAGAGGTATTAATTGTTCTCAAGCACATAAGGAACGTCACATTTACTCTCATATTGCAGCTTTACTAGCATGAATCCGCTTGGGAGTGATGAGTAATGAAGCTGAGGCAGCCGGAGCTATAGCTACTCAATCTAATAGTAACCGCACTCAGCTATTTATACATGGTTAAGATTTGACACAAATTTAATAATTGCATTAGACTAGTTCTTTACGTTTATATTGACGGAAAGAGATTGTAGCTGTAGGAACGACAGCCAAGTTGTTCTCGTGTTGCGAGGTCAACGCTATGACGCGAATTCTATATATAGAGAGGGGTTCATAGTTATAACTAAAATAGTGCACAGTGTATTAGCTAAGGCGTTATTCATCTTTAGGCAGTCTCAGTTGACCTGTTATACGCAAGCGTCGCGAAGTCGGCTAGCGCATTTTTGCATATGTGATCGCCCTGAAATAGTATCAGGGTGTCCAGCAGAGGTAGTAATCAGAGTGATGTTACATAATTAGATACATTGACGGAGAGAGCAAATGAATATGATAATAATGCCCGCTGAGAACTCAATACACGTAAAATGAAATAGCAGCACTGGTCTATTCGCGTACAGCACGCATGCAGTAGACAAAAGATCAAGCAAAAGAAGATCGCAACACTCGCTCATCCGTAATACGTGGACTACGCCTCAAGATGATATTCCTTAAATTCGGTTCTCGGCGACGGACATACCACCACTTGATTCCAGGCTGAGCAAACGCACTCTGTTTTCATTTGCACTGTAGATAGTCTACAGTATATTTTGAGGTCACAATATTTTGGGTGCGATGGGGTACAAAACAATGGGATTCAGGAAAGTGAGAAGACCAATCTCGAAGAGAGATAGCGCTTCAGCTCTCAGAACTACTGAGATGAAGAACTATCTTTTTAGGAGTTTATATTTACTTAAAACTGCATCTGGTTTGTGGGACTGTAACTAGAACCGCTCTTTCACAACGAGCCGATCAGAGTCGTTATCTATTACGAAGCACATTGAGCCTCGCCATAAGAAATTACAAATTCGGGAGAGTTTTGTATAACATTGTACTGAAAAACTGGCCTTCATATTTAACATCATTTCCGTTGCAACACTCTGGCACTTGTCAGAACACATTCACATTTTAATGAAAATCTAGAGGTTTTAGAAGATATAAAACACCATTTTGAAATCACGGCTGTGCAATACAAACAAAATCAAGACATGAATATGTTATAAGATTGTGTAGTAATAAATCGTCAATTCTTGTAGTGAATTATATACATCAAAATCGTACAGATTTGTAAAGTATTCTATCGCAAACTTACGATAGACATTTAATAGCTACCACTTAATTGCTGAGTTTTCTAGATCTGGTCACATATACATGAAAAGATAGATCGAATTTTTATTCTTACATAGACAATCAACATACTCACATATCTGCGTTATTCTAAAGGATCAACAGATAGTCCTCTTAGGCGACATAGATCTCAAAGTATGCTGACACAGACCACATCTGCCAGGACGATCAGCCAAGGAGGGTGATAAGATCCTGAGTGGGGGAAGAGGAGTGTGGAGAGATGTCTGGCACACAGAGTAGATATAGAGCCATTTGACGCACCGCCAATCCAATCAGCCAGTAGGGTTGTCGGGTCTGTGCTGCACGGTTTGACTCCATCTCTTAAAGCAAATACACAAATAATGTGCTTCGCTACACTCTGGTAAAGAAAGGATATTAATAGCATGTTAATTATATCAACTACTTTATAGACCAATTGAAGTATGTTTCCATGAGAGAGAGTACTACACAAAACAGTTTTCAATTCGATATTCTTTTTTGTTAATATATATCCACTACTTTGTACTTTTCAGGATAAAACAAAATTATAATTAATTCAACATAGGGTACTATGTGAGTTCAAATCTTGATAAATTATCATAATTCTCAAGAAAATCAAGGATAGATAAAATTAAGGACACAAAAAGCAATCAGTTGGGAAGTGTTGAAATCTTAGGTACAAACTTTGAGTATCAATGGTATATTGTATAGTATCTTATATAGATCCACTCTCACATTCTGCATAACTACAACTAATATTATTTTAATTAGATCAACTATCTTAGATAAAGATGTAAGGCCTGCATCTCCACATTTATAGGTCCTATTAATTTACTTTAATTAATATGAGTTGTGAGATATTGCATCAGCATTTCTACGCTTACCTCTCACTTCAAAAATTGCACATTATTGGCAGCCACTCAATCAATGTAATATATAGGGACTAGAGCTGAGTTGCTCAACACGATCTAGCAAATTGCAGATCACACAGATCCAATGCATAGAGAGGCGAAATGTTAACGAAATCTCAAAACTACCCCAACCCTCTATAAAAAGAAGTACATTTAGACCCTTTAGACCTGAACCGCCGACTACCAACGCCCTCAATGACTGTCCAAAACCCGAAACACAACTAACACTGAAGAGAAATCCAATCTGCTAGAAAAAAATACAAAGGGAGTAGAACAACTTGGATAAATTCAAGTCACAATCCCACTCTATTGTAATAGCCCTGCCTACAGTAAATCACAAGCATACATTCACTGCTGGCACCAATTACAATAGAGATAATTAGCGAAGAAGGCCTGCAGTGATCAACATGCACATATCCGGCGCCCCATCAATCACACGCATTGAATGCTAGTGTGGCAACTCGAAATTTAGTTGCTGTAATCATGGGTTGAGCAGCCGGTCACTTTATTAGAAGACAACAAAAATTATTCAGCTTTCAATTACAGTGATAAGTGTTTTAAAATCAGGCTCATCAGAAAGTGTAATAGCATTTATAGCTAAATCCTTGTCGTTATGTATATAACCTCCCAATGAACCAGTGTCTTAGATGCGATTACAATCACAAAGGCCACTCAGCACGTATAGATCATTATGTAACTTAGAAACACACTTTAGCACAACAAGACTACATAAAGACCCATATTCACCCGTACCATCAATCATTATATTTAGAGGAATAATCTGAATAATTGAGTAGACTGTATGCTAAGCTAGCCTAATGGTTAACAAGATTTTCAGACATGTACTGTCGTGAAAATGAACAATCAATTCATGTAAGTTTAAAGCGACTGTGGTTCGTGGAACAACCACGCCGTGAGTTAATCTATATTGGGCACGTACGTAAGACTACTGTTACTAGTTTCAAGTTCCATGGCCGATGCACTCGATAATAAATTTCGTAGAGTAATAGTGTGACCATAACTCAGGTGACGATCAAACATCCCACACTATCTTATATGAGGCTCATATGAAAAAAGCATAAACTTGTCTACAATCCAATAATGAAGATATTGAAAGAGTAAATGGTGTGTGTTATTGTTAATGGTTTGTTAGATTTAATGTATTTTAAGCTAATTTAGTCATTTACTTGTATATTTTTTTGCAGAAAACCATACTTGACAAAGAAGGTATGCTGTTCTGTCGTGTCATACACTTAGAGAATTCAGTTCAATGTAAATCACAAGTTAATGATACTTCAGCCACCTTAATGGACAAACATTCAGTTATGCATGAATGACAGATGTGTTGTTGTTAATTTCACATCACCCAGTCTCTGTCTGCAATTTTGGTGAAATCTACAAGAATAAGTCTCTATTTAATTCTGTACAGCTGTTGTGTACTGCAGTTCTTTCATGCGTAGCTGTTTGCGTTGACTGAACTTAATACATGACGGTATTATATTTTCATGTGCACTCAAACAAATCAGACATAAAGAAGTAAACGATAATGAATGAATAAGAGACGTACATAAACAGATAAATAATGAATTAACTAACGTAACTAACTAATAACTAATACCGTAACTAACTACACTAATACATGACTTTTACTGCGCGTTGGCTACAGGAACTCGGATGTGTCCTGTGTTAACTCTATGCGATTTTCAGAATTCGGAGGCCACGGTTAAATGGTACTTACTTTTTTTGAAGATAGTGTCAATGAGTGGCTTGGCTGTTCTGCGTCATAGACACTTCGTTGCTGGAAGGTTTCACTGAAGACCTCATCAAAAGTGATACTTGTGCGTTGGAAGATAGAAATGTTTTAACTGAAACTAAGTAATCGATTGAAGAGAGATGATAATGAGATGAGATGATGAGAGATGATGATGATGAGGATGATGATATTGCATTTTTATTACATAGTGCGTATCAATTAAAGATAGCCAACCATTTACAAATAGTCAATTATAACTATTAGTTTTGGGAATTTCAAGATTCAACGGACATATATCATTATGGTGCTGAAATATTACCACTGTATTTTTACACTTGAAATGGTACATTTGGATTAGTGTTGCAGACTTCAGCATTTTGAGAGTAGACAGTCGCCACCAATGTCGGCGACTCGCTATTAGTCGCTATCGGTGTTCAACGTCTTTAGTGTGTCAGCAGATTGGTGGTCGTGGGGTGCATGGTGTCGCAGTCGGAGTGCAGTGAGTGCAACGTAATACAGCAACACGATGTATGATAGCATTGCACGATTATAGGACTGATGCAAGTACATTTTAGCAGTTCTGTTGATGATAGATTATGGCGATTCACAATGAAAAACGTAAAGGAACGAATAAAGTCAAAAGATCAAGCAAACCGTACACTACACAAATGCATATTTGCCATAATGAATAGATGACACAATGATTGGTAGTTCTGTTCAATTTTTACGTCTTTTGACTCAGTTTTTAATACAAATTAACATGTGATAAAAAGTCAACTATTGCGTTCCGATAGTCGGAGTCGCGACTCCGTGTAGGCAGTCGCGACTACGACTTTTCGCGACTTAGTCGTGCAACACTAATTTGGATCATATTTTCTGACTTAATTTCAATTATAATCCAATATTTCAAGCAGTCAATGATAAATATGAACCAAAAACTTTTCAACACAATATCCCATAATACTGACATTATATTTGATATTCCATTCACTTCCTACTATGAATACACTGCAATACTTTAAAAAAACTCACCTTGCATTATCCATTTGCTGTGTTACAGAGCAATGGACAAGGAGAGTGATTATCATGAGAAACCGACCGGAGACAAGGTTTCTCATTGATAATCACTCTCTTTCCATTGCTTCTGTAACACAGCAACATGATATAGCAAGGTGAGTTTTTTTTAAGTATACTGCCGTGTATTCATAGTAGAGTGAATGGAATATCAACAGTATAATGTCAATTATGGGATTTGTTGAAAAAGTTGTTTTGGTTCATATTTATCATTGGACGCTTGCAATATTGATTATAATTGAAATTAATCAGAAAATATGATCAAATTAGTGTGCACGACTGATCGGCGAAAAAGTCGTATCACGACTGCCTACACGAGTCGGCGACTCCGACTTATGCTAACGCAATAGCGACTTTTTATCACATGTTATTAGTATTAAAAACTGAGTCAAAAGACGCTAAAAAACTTGACATGAACTACAATCATTGCTATTCATTATGGCAAATATGCATTTGTGTAGTGTACGGTTTGCTTGATCTTTTGACTTTATTCGTTCCTTTACGTTTTTCATTGTGAATCGCCATAATCTATCATCAACAGAACTGCTAAAATGTACTTGCATCAGTCCTATAATCGTGCAATGCTATCATACATCGTGTTGCTGTATTACGTTGCACTCACTGCACTCCGACTGCGACACCATGCACCCCACGACCACCAATCTGCTGACACACTAAAGACGTTGAACACCGATAGCGACTAATAGCGAGTCGCCGACATTGGTGGCGACTGTCTACTCTCAAAATGCTGAAGTCTGCAACACTAATCCAAATGTACCATTTCAAGTGTAAAAATACAGTGGTAATATTTCAGCACCATAATGATATATGTCCGTTGAATCTTGAAATTCCCAAAACTAATAGTTATAATTGACTATTTGTAAATGGTTGGCTATCTTTAATTGATACGCACTATGTAATAAAAATGCAATATCATCATCCTCATCATCATCATCTCTCATCATCTCATCTCATTATCATCTCTCTTCAATCGATTACTTAGTTTCAGTTAAAACATTTCTATCTTCCAACGCACAAGTATCACTTTTGATGAGGTCTTCAGTGAAACCTTCCAGCAACGAAGTGTCTATGACGCAGAACAGCCAAGCCACTCATTGACACTATCTTCAAAAAAAGTAAGTACCATTTAACCGTGGCCTCCGAATTCTGAAAATCGCATAGAGTTAACACAGGACACATCCGAGTTCCTGTAGCCAACGCGCAGTAAAAGTCATGTATTAGTGTAGTTAGTTACGGTATTAGTTATTAGTTAGTTACGTTAGTTAATTCATTATTTATCTGTTTATGTACGTCTCTTATTCATTCATTATCGTTTACTTCTTTATGTCTGATTTGTTTGAGTGCACATGAAAATATAATACCGTCATGTATTAAGTTCAGTCAACGCAAACAGCTACGCATGAAAGAACTGCAGTACACAACAGCTGTACAGAATTAAATAGAGACTTATTCTTGTAGATTTCACCAAAATTGCAGACAGAGACTGGGTGATGTGAAATTAACAACAACACATCTGTCATTCATGCATAACTGAATGTTTGTCCATTAAGGTGGCTGAAGTATCATTAACTTGTGATTTACATTGAACTGAATTCTCTAAGTGTATGACACGACAGAACAGCATACCTTCTTTGTCAAGTATGGTTTTCTGCAAAAAAATATACAAGTAAATGACTAAATTAGCTTAAAATACATTAAATCTAACAAACCATTAACAATAACACACACCATTTACTCTTTCAATATCTTCATTATTGGATTGTAGACAAGTTTATGCTTTTTTCATATGAGCCTCATATAAGATAGTGTGGGATGTTTGATCGTCACCTGAGTTATGGTCACACTATTACTCTACGAAATTTATTATCGAGTGCATCGGCCATGGAACTTGAAACTAGTAACAGTAGTCTTACGTACGTGCCCAATATAGATTAACTCACGGCGTGGTTGTTCCACGAACCACAGTCGCTTTAAACTTACATGAATTGATTGTTCATTTTCACGACAGTACATGTCTGAAAATCTTGTTAACCATTAGGCTAGCTTAGCATACAGTCTACTCAATTATTCAGATTATTCCTCTAAATATAATGATTGATGGTACGGGTGAATATGGGTCTTTATGTAGTCTTGTTGTGCTAAAGTGTGTTTCTAAGTTACATAATGATCTATACGTGCTGAGTGGCCTTTGTGATTGTAATCGCATCTAAGACACTGGTTCATTGGGAGGTTATATACATAACGACAAGGATTTAGCTATAAATGCTATTACACTTTCTGATGAGCCTGATTTTAAAACACTTATCACTGTAATTGAAAGCTGAATAATTTTTGTTGTCTTCTAATAAAGTGACCGGCTGCTCAACCCATGATTACAGCAACTAAATTTCGAGTTGCCACACTAGCATTCAATGCGTGTGATTGATGGGGCGCCGGATATGTGCATGTTGATCACTGCAGGCCTTCTTCGCTAATTATCTCTATTGTAATTGGTGCCAGCAGTGAATGTATGCTTGTGATTTACTGTAGGCAGGGCTATTACAATAGAGTGGGATTGTGACTTGAATTTATCCAAGTTGTTCTACTCCCTTTGTATTTTTTTCTAGCAGATTGGATTTCTCTTCAGTGTTAGTTGTGTTTCGGGTTTTGGACAGTCATTGAGGGCGTTGGTAGTCGGCGGTTCAGGTCTAAAGGGTCTAAATGTACTTCTTTTTATAGAGGGTTGGGGTAGTTTTGAGATTTCGTTAACATTTCGCCTCTCTATGCATTGGATCTGTGTGATCTGCAATTTGCTAGATCGTGTTGAGCAACTCAGCTCTAGTCCCTATATATTACATTGATTGAGTGGCTGCCAATAATGTGCAATTTTTGAAGTGAGAGGTAAGCGTAGAAATGCTGATGCAATATCTCACAACTCATATTAATTAAAGTAAATTAATAGGACCTATAAATGTGGAGATGCAGGCCTTACATCTTTATCTAAGATAGTTGATCTAATTAAAATAATATTAGTTGTAGTTATGCAGAATGTGAGAGTGGATCTATATAAGATACTATACAATATACCATTGATACTCAAAGTTTGTACCTAAGATTTCAACACTTCCCAACTGATTGCTTTTTGTGTCCTTAATTTTATCTATCCTTGATTTTCTTGAGAATTATGATAATTTATCAAGATTTGAACTCACATAGTACCCTATGTTGAATTAATTATAATTTTGTTTTATCCTGAAAAGTACAAAGTAGTGGATATATATTAACAAAAAAGAATATCGAATTGAAAACTGTTTTGTGTAGTACTCTCTCTCATGGAAACATACTTCAATTGGTCTATAAAGTAGTTGATATAATTAACATGCTATTAATATCCTTTCTTTACCAGAGTGTAGCGAAGCACATTATTTGTGTATTTGCTTTAAGAGATGGAGTCAAACCGTGCAGCACAGACCCGACAACCCTACTGGCTGATTGGATTGGCGGTGCGTCAAATGGCTCTATATCTACTCTGTGTGCCAGACATCTCTCCACACTCCTCTTCCCCCACTCAGGATCTTATCACCCTCCTTGGCTGATCGTCCTGGCAGATGTGGTCTGTGTCAGCATACTTTGAGATCTATGTCGCCTAAGAGGACTATCTGTTGATCCTTTAGAATAACGCAGATATGTGAGTATGTTGATTGTCTATGTAAGAATAAAAATTCGATCTATCTTTTCATGTATATGTGACCAGATCTAGAAAACTCAGCAATTAAGTGGTAGCTATTAAATGTCTATCGTAAGTTTGCGATAGAATACTTTACAAATCTGTACGATTTTGATGTATATAATTCACTACAAGAATTGACGATTTATTACTACACAATCTTATAACATATTCATGTCTTGATTTTGTTTGTATTGCACAGCCGTGATTTCAAAATGGTGTTTTATATCTTCTAAAACCTCTAGATTTTCATTAAAATGTGAATGTGTTCTGACAAGTGCCAGAGTGTTGCAACGGAAATGATGTTAAATATGAAGGCCAGTTTTTCAGTACAATGTTATACAAAACTCTCCCGAATTTGTAATTTCTTATGGCGAGGCTCAATGTGCTTCGTAATAGATAACGACTCTGATCGGCTCGTTGTGAAAGAGCGGTTCTAGTTACAGTCCCACAAACCAGATGCAGTTTTAAGTAAATATAAACTCCTAAAAAGATAGTTCTTCATCTCAGTAGTTCTGAGAGCTGAAGCGCTATCTCTCTTCGAGATTGGTCTTCTCACTTTCCTGAATCCCATTGTTTTGTACCCCATCGCACCCAAAATATTGTGACCTCAAAATATACTGTAGACTATCTACAGTGCAAATGAAAACAGAGTGCGTTTGCTCAGCCTGGAATCAAGTGGTGGTATGTCCGTCGCCGAGAACCGAATTTAAGGAATATCATCTTGAGGCGTAGTCCACGTATTACGGATGAGCGAGTGTTGCGATCTTCTTTTGCTTGATCTTTTGTCTACTGCATGCGTGCTGTACGCGAATAGACCAGTGCTGCTATTTCATTTTACGTGTATTGAGTTCTCAGCGGGCATTATTATCATATTCATTTGCTCTCTCCGTCAATGTATCTAATTATGTAACATCACTCTGATTACTACCTCTGCTGGACACCCTGATACTATTTCAGGGCGATCACATATGCAAAAATGCGCTAGCCGACTTCGCGACGCTTGCGTATAACAGGTCAACTGAGACTGCCTAAAGATGAATAACGCCTTAGCTAATACACTGTGCACTATTTTAGTTATAACTATGAACCCCTCTCTATATATAGAATTCGCGTCATAGCGTTGACCTCGCAACACGAGAACAACTTGGCTGTCGTTCCTACAGCTACAATCTCTTTCCGTCAATATAAACGTAAAGAACTAGTCTAATGCAATTATTAAATTTGTGTCAAATCTTAACCATGTATAAATAGCTGAGTGCGGTTACTATTAGATTGAGTAGCTATAGCTCCGGCTGCCTCAGCTTCATTACTCATCACTCCCAAGCGGATTCATGCTAGTAAAGCTGCAATATGAGAGTAAATGTGACGTTCCTTATGTGCTTGAGAACAATTAATACCTCTAGCTTTACGTTAAAAGGAATAACCCACACAATGTGTTACTTGGCTCACTCCTTTCGCCCACATATTATAAAGAACTAAGTATTTTATTATTCCAAATTCACGTGATGTAGAAACTTAATGAAAAGAACATATTTATTATGTGTCTATGCATTGCTGGTGAGTAATGTCCATAAATTTAAATGATAGCACAAATTGTTATTTATGCAAATGACACATTTTATTCACTTTGCTTTCTTTTGCAAGATTAGCCGCATTAATTCTCCAAGGACATGTTACAATGTCATTGTTGGTCTTGCTAAATAAGGGATTAATGTTGACTAAAAATAAATATATTACTTATAACATAATGTCGTATGCCCTAAAAGTTATGTATTATTTGTCTCATGTGTCCATTTTATGTTGTGGTGTATCATGCTGCTCTAAGAGTGAGTGAGAATGCTCATCATAAAGTGTGCATTATCTTGTAGCTGAAAAGTGAGCCAGTCGCATAGGTTTTATTGTGTCCTCGAGTGGCGGTACTTAATGCATGCCCCACGTGTGTAGAAACCTATATTTCTACCACATATCATTAACACAACTGTAACATAACAGATACAAACAAGCTTTTTTGAGTGACAGGGGATATGCAAGCATTTTGCCACAACAATAATGATGTGGGTTACTGCTTCAGTAGGCAAATAGCGGCGACAAAACATGATATGTATGGTGGTAAGATATGAATATTTTGTTGCTCTATCAAAATTAACTATTAAAGGCACCTTCGAATGAGTATTATGTGAAGTTTATCTATAGTATCTCGGTTTATCCTTACGATATTGATAAATTGGCCACAATAATAGTATCATAAGTAACCGTTTAATCCCTATTAGTCTATAAATGAATAAAGAAAGAAAGAAATATTATTAATATTGGTAGAAATAACAAGCTTTAGCTTCATTTTCACCCATTTTTCGTAAGTTAATGCTTTTGTTGTTGCATCTCTTGCGCGGAATGTTCTACTACATATAACACTAAGTCTCCTCTCTGCTTTGTTGATCAAACTGTAAGAAAATACATTTTTGGCACACAGGGCGGCTGAACAACAAACGCAGTTACACGGGACTAACTACGTTTACTCCGGGAAGCCGCATGGTGCATCACCATGAAATACACTTTTAAGCTCTTCTTTAGTATCATGAATCGATACTCGGAATTAGTGTCAATTAAGTAGGTCTACAGGGTCTTTCGACGTTCATAGGAATGTGGTTAGTCAAAATCACAACTAAATCTTTTGTGAGGGTAACTAATATTTTGTCATAACATCAACCTATTACATGCTGAGACCTTTGTAAGAAGCAGTATATTTTTCATATTATCCTGAGATATATATCAGCAGCATTCTGGATTAGCTGGACATTGTACAAGCACGCTATTACTATAAAATAAACATAATGTATAGGGATCTATAACTCTTCTGATTAATGATAATATTTATGTAAACAATTATTGCATCATATATTTTTCTGCATGATATCTTTACCTCAATTCTTCCTTGTAGTTTGCAGCCTATTTATCTAAGTTTTTCTACTTTCACCAATGTAATGAGAAAAAGAACTCTTACTTTACTGTCAGTCTAACAAATATGACAGGCTTTTTCTCTACCGCTGTCGATGAACGATCCTTTACCTGTGCGGGAGATGGTTTTCCTTCCCTGGGTTACAGGTAGAATGTAAATATGATGAATACATTGTGGTAATAGTATCTCTCTTTGTACTCAACACCCATTGCAATCTCATATCCTTGATGGTCAGAATTTTGTTCAGTGGATGATTTCTCAGCATCCACTTCAAAAGCCATAATTTTTTTAACTTTGTACAGTTAGCTTTCATCGACTGTAATTATTTTATAGATTTGTTTTCTTTTGATTGAGTATGCTTGCCTGGCTCCGTAATAGAATAGATAGGCATAGAGTTTTCATGAATATGACATTTGACAGCATGTACAGTTCGGCCTCGGTTATTAGGCCATCGTTAACCTCGGTTCTCTTCCTGTATCCGACAATTGACTTATCTCTTCATTGCCTGTGAATTCGATAAGCACCGGTTTATCAAATGTAGTACACGAAACTGTCTGCGTGTCATCGGAGTATTGGGGGATGGAAGTAATAAAGTAATAGGTGAACCATGCCAAGTGTAGGTAATTTCATGGGTAGAGGAAGAGGCTTCTTCTATCGAAATGATAGAATTATGTGTGCATGCTTATACAGAATTGCTATAGTCTTTTGCTCCAGTGTTATTTCCAATGATTTTTCGTAGGATAAGTATAGACCTATTCCGAATCTATCGCAAACGGGCAATACATCATAAGCTACTACTTACATAATCATATCTCTCTCCCGTGTTATACTGTCAGATCTTGTTATTTTTTTTCGATTCTGTTTGGTTTGGACAGATTGCTAAGAACGTTTGGGGACTTATCGTGTTGTAGCATTATGTTCTCATTATACCGCCATGTCCTCTATATTAGCGTGGTATGCCTTGACTTCTGTAAACTCATTTTCTGTAATTCTAGACTGATCTTCACAGCAGATATTGTACAGTACCCATTCGTTATTGACGATCATTGAATAATGGCTGTGACCAGAACTTTTAGTTGAATATATAAATAGCCATGCTAGTCTTCGATTCAGTATGCCATATGTATTTATTCAATGTAAAAAATTGGCTGCTATTTCCTCATCATTTAATGATTTGATATTTTGCGTCAGACCTTGCTGACTAGTCAATATGCATTTTTAGTGGTTATTCAGAAATTTATGTGTGATTGTTTTCTTATCCTGAAGCCTCAGTGACCTAGACATATTATCATTTTTCATCCTCTATGTTCTGTATGCGCAATACTCATTT
>JZLH01S0002541.1:0-10253 GCA_001188425.1 Eucidaris tribuloides
CGAAACTTGTGATCAAAGTGTCTTTTGCGAGCAAGTCTTATAACAGAATTGAGTTTGTTTCTATATTTTTTTAATTTAGTATGATAAGATCAATTACCTGGATTGTTAATATATTGTTTGAAGAGACAATTTTTAGTATGAATTGATTTTAGTATTGCTTTGGTAATCCATGGGTTGCGAATTCTTTGTGTTTTGTGTGTCTTTTTATAAGGCAAATGTTTGTCCAAAAGTTGTTTTAACTTGTTATAAAAAAATCCATAAGCATCATCCAAATTTTGTTGTTCGTATACGTTAATCCAAGTTTCGGAGGCAAGATCTGAGTTAAGCGCATTGATGTTTTCCTGTGAATATTTTCGGAGCCTCGGAGCCTTTAATAAATTATGCCCAAGGGTATCCAAAGGTGAAATTTAACTTCAGATATGTTAAATAGAGTACAAAGTACTGATTGATGATGAAAAATCTTTCATCAAAATTTCGCATTTCATTAGTTTCCAGGTGAGTGTATATTACATTTGCATTATAATGTGAGACTAATTCACTTCATATGCAATAAAAAGTTGAGGGATTAATAGTTTCAGCAGATAAAGTTTTCCATTGGAAGCTCCCATTCCAATGCTTAAATATTGATTTCTTTGTGAGCAGGGGCGTCGATCCATGGGGGCAAAAGTAAAAAAAAAAATCCGAAATTTTCGGCGCGCTCCGTGCGCCGAACTGTAATACTCAATTTTGCGCCGAAAAATTGAACATTTTGTATGTTCAATAGTATTTTTATGCCATGTTTAAAGGCAAGGTTCACCGTGATATCAAGTTGATTTTAATACAAGCAGAAAAATGAGAGAAACATATTAATGAAAGTTTGGCGAAAATCCATCAAAGAATAACAGATTTACGAAGTTTCAAATTTATAGTTTTGTGACGTCACATGCGAGCAGCACCCCATATGTAATGTAATATAAATTCCATAAATTGTCATTTTGTAATGGTTTTTGATAATTGAATCGGTTTTTTTTCATAAAAGCCTGTATGAAATAATGTTTCTAATACTGTATATTGAAAGCGCAGGTAAAATCATTTTCAAATCTCTGAGAATACGGCGGGCTTTATGGAATTTATATCATATGAATAATGGGGAGCTGGTCGCATGTGACGTCACAAATTGAAATTTTGAAACCTCATAACTCTGCTATTCCTTGGTTGATTTTCGTCAAACTTTCTTTTATACGTTTCTCTCATTTTCTGCTTTTATTAAAACCAACTTGTTGTCAGGTGTAAACCTTGCCTTTAATGGTTTTATAGTGGGCTTTCCAATGTTTTTGGGCAATATATATTTGCATTGCAATTATGAATTTTTCAAGTTGTCAAAATATTGGGGGGGGGGCAAATTGATATGTTTGCCCCCGCCCCCACAATACTTTCATTGGGAGGCGAATCGCGCCCCCCCCCCCGTGGCCCCTAGGATGCGGACGCCTCTGTGTGTTAGTACTTTGTCAGCAGTGTAGCAGATTTGTCAAACACGAGTTGTTTTCATCTACTTTCTCCTGTACTATAGTAACATTTTCAGAACACCATCTGTTCACGAAGGTCTGAAAGCGCTGAGATGTAAATGATGTTGTTCTGCAAGTACTCAATTTTTCTTTAACAAAAATTCAAACGATAGCGGTACGAATGTGCAATCGAGGCAATGTTACGGATCGCATAACAATGGTACGGGGCGCTTGTCCCAACGTGTAGCTTGCATAAACTGTAATTCATGTTATACCATATTTAAAGATTGTGTTCAGGGATGTGGCAAGTCCATTACTTCCGGCTTCATTATCAATAACCAAAGCGGTAGTTTAGTACTAACAAATGGTGTGTTTGAAATTTGAGATTCATACGTCATGAATTTGTTTTTATGAGAAAAAACTAATAACGACATGTTACCCAGAATGTTGTTCTTCCGTGAGTTTCAATTTTCTCAAACTGGGCGAATCGCTGAGATGTGTAGCCGTCGCAAGACCAGGCGCAGCGCACGTGATTGTTAACACGGTAAAGCTCTGCACGACGCTTTGGCTAAACGGCTGGTCGCACAATTTTGGGAACGGCACGTGGCACGTTTGACGTCGCGGATTTTTTGAAAATTGCTTCTGAGTAATTTGAAAACGGATGAAGTTAAACCGTCAGATTTTCACCAAAACTCAATATTTAACCCCAAGTCGCTATGAGAGGTGTTTTTTAATATAATCTTCACATTGGATATGATTTCAGCTGATTTCATTCATTTAGGTGTTTTTTTGACGTGCAAATCAATGACACAATCTTTAAAGTAACTTCTTGCTCACCTTTACTTTGCTCTTTTTCAGGCATACTGAAATAAGGTACGCTGCGATGGGGGCAACTAGCGAATTCCAATGTAATTTCGGTCAGTGTATCCCAATCGAACAGCGATGTGACTACTCTGTTAACTGTCTCTTTGGTTTCGAGGATGAACTCGGATGTCACACGCCAAATAACACAGGTAACTTTGTTCCATTCATTAATTCATCAGGGGAGAATAACATAAAACAGTTTTTACCCAGGCAAATGTGAATAATGTAAAATTAAAGGGTTTTTCTAATCATAAAATTAGCAAATGACAATAAAAATGAGTCCGGAGTTGAACGTTAACTGTCCTTCAGATTCGATTTGTATATTTTGACACACACACACACACACACACACACACACACACACACACACACACACACACACACACACACACACACACACACACACACACACACACACACACACACACACACACACACACACACATACACACACACACACACACACACACACACACACACACACATACAAATACACACACAAGAACGTACACACACACAACCTCACAGGAGCATCAAAGTGTCACCAAGCAAACAGTTTTACTTCTTTTTAAAGCCACTGGCTAACATCTAAAACAGTTACAAAAATGTGAGCTACATATAATACTCCATACTCCAAGTGTCTTTCATAAGGACTAAAATAAAGCCATGAAAAAAACTGTATTTCAAAATAATTATTTAGTGCTTTAAAAAAGTGAATATCGTAAGTTGACCGGATTCACTTGCTCAATTCCTCCCAGAGACTTACTATGTGTGGATCGAGGCTCTTTTTTTACTCGCCCCGAGTACTAATTGTTTATTCATTCATATCTTGCCAGTGGCAGCATAAATTTCCAAACTTTTGTATAGAGTGTTTACTTGTCCATTCAAACACTACTATGTAGCTCAGATAGCAAAGTTTGAAAAAAATTTAATCTGAAGCTCCAATATTAGTCTATTATTTTAAAATAAATCGTTATGATTCTTTTGTTGTTCTTCAATGTGTGGTCTCGTGAACTCACGCAGAGTATATTTACCTGTTCGGTAATTCAACCACCATTACGTCACCCAACTATCCGGGCAGCTACCCGCCACATGATTTCTCACTGACTCTTGTCGCAACGGAACCTGGTTACTCAATTCGTGTCACATTCTTTGAAGTCATTCTCAGCCAGTTAAGTTACCTGGAGATCGGGGAAGGGCACGATTATTTGGTATCCACTCCCTCAAGAGAAGTTTACACCCATGGTACCGCCACACCTGCCGAGCTCAATTTGCCCTCAAATGAAAGTTACATTGCATTCTTCACGGGGCGTTTTGGAGGATCGCGTGGGTTTTTGCTTCAGCTCGACGCCGTGGAGGCTGTTGGTAAGATACCTGACAATCTGATGTCCTTTCTCATTACGAAAGGTCCCCTCTTCATCTACACGGATATTGCAAAACCGTTACCCGGGTCGAAAAACCCCGAATCTTAATCTTGCCCGCTGGCATGCCTGGGGCTTATCCCTGCCCGCTGTAAACTAAGTAGGCTTTTAATACTGAACCAAATCCTTGATCTTACGTAATAACATTGTGAGTGTCGAGAAATTATCTAACTAAAGCAAATTCTGGCGGAGCAAATTGAATTTTTATTAATCTTATTAGCCATTTCTTTACTGATGAGACCGCTAATTTGCTAAATTTACACGTAAATTAAACTTCGAACAACCTAAGTCGACCGAGAAATAAGATGTTTGTGAAGCAATTTTTATGAATGTTGAGTGTATACTGGATTCTCCCTGTCCTACCAAGAAAAAACAGCAGCTGCGGTCTGTTAGCTTGTGGGATTAAGAGCTCATGGGATTTGCTGTATTCTGTTGACATTTCTAAGATGACATCTCTTGGTAGATAACGAATTTGGGGAATATGTAGGAAAACAAGAATTTTCGTAATGTAGTGGAAACCTATGACACTTAGGCGCCAACAAAAGGGGATGCTGCATAACCCTCACGAATCTCCCCAAGGATTGAACACTCGTAAGAATTTTGGTCCGTCCAAATTCTCTTGACCACTTCCAAATAGTTTTTCTTTACTCTTCATAATAATTTCCTACGAAGAAACAGAACCGGTATAGCCTCCTTGTTTACCTTGTTCGTCCTTCCCTACAAAATATTTGCACGATGAGAACAAAAAAATATGAACACAATCGATCGATCCAATTCGCTGGCGGTAAGCAAGTACTATAAATCTGGCCTTTCGTGAACGTGTTCAAAGTTTCTGTTTGTGGACTTTATTGCAACTTTTTGTAAACCCTGATGAAAATGCTAATTTGTTATGTTCGCAAGTATGCGTCGCTCAGTGAGATACCGTTAGTCGCCAAATGCCTTTCGCAAACACTCGCAAACTTTCGCGGGAATGTTGCTAACTATCGCTAAGCGTCGCTGTGGGTCTGATAAAATGATGCTGACATGACAGAGACTATCCTCGAATTTTGTCAACATTTGCCAGAAAAAAACTGGCAAATCCAAATATCGCAACGTTCGCAATCGCAAGTATTCGCCGCACAGTGAGATACTAACTTTACGAATATATATAGAAAACAATAGCGAATGTCGTTAAAAAGTGAGAAGTTTGTGTATGACACCATATTCCATCGCATGATTAAATGCCATTATGCTCGGAAGTATTTCTCAAAAACTAAATTGTTCATCAGTTTTGCCTAATGACACCCAGTTTGTGGTCAAGAATGGGTTTGCTGCTAGAGCATTACGACAGTACCTTGATGCTTTCAGAGTTAGTTTTGTTTCGATCCTTTCAGTATTGAAACTGCCTTTTCTTCATTGACGCAGGTGCATGTAGTCAGAACAAGAAAACATATCTATTGCCTACATTAGCATCACTGTATCCAAATGGCCAGGGTAATAATATCCAGGTGCATAGATCAATCTCATCGGTTTTACACGCTATACAAGTATAAGAATGAGCTGGTATTATTTTGTTGTTAGTAGTAGTAGTAGTAGTAGTAGTAGTAGTAATAGTAGTAGTAGCAGCAGTAGTGGTAGTAGTGTAGTAGTAGTTGTAATAGAATGAGTAGTAGTAGTGGTAGTAGTGGTGGTAGTAGAAGTAGTATAGTAGTAGTTTTAGTAGTGGTAGTGTTGTTGTTGTTGTTGTTGTTGTTGTTGTTGTTGTTGTTGTTGTTGTTGTTGTTAGAATGTACTTTGTAGGCATGTAGTACGGCCCCCTCCCCCTCCCTCACCCTTTCTCACTCCCGGGTTACAACCTGCCTTGGTTGATAGAGATTATTATGGACACACTCGAAGCCACTACATGACCAGGAAGTAGTGGCCAGAGAGAGAGAAAGAGAGAGTGGTTCTTTAGTGTGGAGCACCTGAGAACTCAGGGATCATACCCTTCCTACTCAAAAGTAATGCAACACACATTATAACGCATACATTTCACGTTGAAGGGGTCTTTCTATAATGAAGTCCTAATTACGTTTATTATTGGAAAATAAGAAATTATTTGAAAAGACATCAATAAATATTCTTTCTCGTTTATTCTCCAAGGCGAAGAGATTATCAAATGCAGGCACACCCACGGCAGAGGAGCTGGAACATAAAATTTAACCCCCTTTTTCGCCTCCCTGTAGGGGTGGGGTGTTAATTCACACTAGCATCGTAATTCGGTTTCATATTACCAATAAAACAGTTTTAATGGTTTGGAAAGACTTCCAGTAAACAAAAAAATGTCAATATGTTCCTCTGAAGGGGTCTCAGAAAGAAGACCACACCCCTCAAAGACGAAAGTGACTTCCTATCTTCATAAGACAGTGACAAGGAGGTTAATTAAAGATGATGGTCTTCTCATGGCATCATTATATACAATGTACATTATATACAAGTTTCATAAATAATTAACTGCCTTTAGAATTGAGAAAGAATAAGAAATTATAACTTGAAGAGGTCTTGTTTAAAATATGGGGCGTTTCCTCCTTACCACTGTCTTATGAAGATAGGAAGTCACTTTCGTCTTTGAGGGGTGTGGTCTTCTTTCTGAGACCCCTTCAGAGGAACATATTGACATTTTTTGTTTACTGGAAGTCTTTCCAAACCATTAAAACCGTTTCATTGGTAATATGAAACCGAATTACGATGCTAGTGTGAATTAACACCCCACCCCTTCCAGGGAGGCGAAAAAAGAGTTAAATTTCATGTTCCAGCCCCGCTACCGTGGGCGCGCCTGCATTTGATAATCTCTCCGCCTTGGAGAAGAAACGAGAAAGAATATTTATTGATGTCTTTTCAAATAATTTGTTATTTTCCAATAATAAACGTAATTAGGACTTCATTATAGAAAGACCCCTTCAACGTGAAATGTATGCGTTATAATGTATGTTGCAATACTTTTGAGTAGGGAGGGTAGGTATTAATGTGTGCCTTTGTATACGTCGTTTTATCGTAGAAGTTACCCATGCACCTTGCGAAGAAGGACGCTACCAGTGTAATGACGGCCGCTGTATCTTCGACTTCTGGGTGTGTGATGGTATCCAGGACTGTGGGCAAAGCGAAGACGAAATAGGCTGTCCAGTACAAGTACAGAGTGAGTACCAATAAACCGATCTAGTTTTGTAAACCAATAAATAAATTCGCGGTTGCAATTTGAAACTGTGAAAGAAAAGAGAGATAGCGATGGTTGGAAATACTTGGGGAAGATCCAAGAGATGGATCAGCTTTCAAGGTAAGGATTTGGTCTTAACCTTGTCTTAATTTGATAAACTCCGTGTGACCCACTTGATTTGGAAATCATAATTAATGCAATGAAGATGAGGAGGAGGAGGAGGAAGAGAATGAGGAAAAGGAAGATGGTATTTGAAGAAGAGTGGTGATGGTGTCTTTGATGATGATAATCACTTTGAACATGAACGTTTACTTTAGACTCATAAAAAAATGCACACTCAAAAAAAATAACACCATACAGAGGTACAACATTTTCATTGGTTAAAGGTGTTGTTAAGTGAATGATAAAGATTATTCAGAGAGGTGAAATACGATGTAATAGATTTCTTTTCATATTTCGCGCTCTGTATTTCAAGATCGCACCTGCTGATATTAACAAACATGTCAGTGAAAAATGAACCAGTGGCAGTGGCGTACCGTGGGACAACTCATTGAGGGGGCACCAAGTCGCTCACGATCCGAAATGTATTTTTCAGATAGTGGAAAAAATACACTGCACACAGTAATAGATGTATTGAAGCTATTAGGGTTTGATTGGCATTTTTTGTGTTGAAGTGTAACAAATTTCAGTAAATTTGTTTTAAATAATTGATGTATTTGTTTAGAAATAATTTTTTGGCATTATGTTTGTCATAAATAGTTAAAAAGCAATTCGCAAGCGCAGCAGTTTGGGAAACTTTTGAAATTCCAAAAAGAAAATCGCGTTTGTGGGTGTATTATTTCAAAGTAATTTGAAACACATGTATGTAATGTGAGCAACAAACGAATTTATGTAAGTGTTTAACATGTTTGAACAGCCCCGTAGTTAGAAACTTTCAAACGGGTGGGTATATGTCAAGAAAAACATACGCTTTGAACAGGGCCACGAAAACTTTTTCTTCATGCTGGAGAGGGGCCGGACGCATCTGGTCCAGGGCCCTGCTTAGAATCGCCTCTAGGTCTCGGGCGGGTCGGGGGCGAAGCTTTCGGGTTCTAGCAGTTTTTGTAATGGCTACGTTGACCTCTCTCCGCTAACATTTTCTCATGGAAAGTTAATGGACATTCAACAATGATTGAAAATCACACTCGCTTTTCAATTTTTTTGACATTGCAGAAGATATACTTTTGGTTTTATACAATGATGACGTGTGGTTTTCCAAAACATGGTGATAATTTGTCGGAGGTCAGGGGTGCAACCCCCTGAATGCTCACATGAGTTTGTAGACAGTTTATGAGCATTTTTGATCTTCTGATAACACTATTGTTTTGTGAAATGACTTCGACAATAATTGAAACAAACCCCATTTAACAAACTTTTGGCCACCTATTATGGATATATATTTTATATCATGAATTGCTGATAGCGAGGTCAATTTCAAACACTGGTGATTAATTAATTGAGGGTTAGGGGCGGAGACTGCCTGGAGCTCATGAGGCTCTAGCGTTTTATAACTATATTTTTGACCCTCTGTTAACACTATCATTTCGTGAAATGAACATTCAATAGTTGTCAAGAAAACCTATAATTGATAATGTTATGTTCTTTTGAAAAAAATGGACGCATTTCAGATAGTTTTTGGAGGGATTACGTACGCACCCCGGCGCAACCATCCCTTCCCCATCGCTACGAGCCTGTTATTCAGGTGAAAGTTTTAAGCCTTTTCCAATCTGAAATTTATGCTTATAAGGGTTCTCCGTGGTGAAACTAAAGTTAATTTTGTAGCAATGCAGAGAGCGCACACATAAAGGTGTTCCCCGTGGTTGATGAATTTTGGAAGAGGAATTTCTCTCCCTAAATTGTTTGATATTGATAAGTGTATTCCAATATTTGCTCAGCTATGCGCTGGTTACAGCGGTAATCCTGCGAGTGAGCGGATTTGAAAGCGAGGATAGTTCCTTAAAAGAGAAGAAGAATAAGACTTTCTGTCGTAAACTCATTCCGTCATGCATTTTGTGTGTTTGTGTAAATCATTAGTAACTTGTAATGTTTTTTTGCAAATATAATAGAAACAAAATAGAACGCCTAACTTCACTTAACCAGACGAGCAAGATCCCGAAGATCAACTGTTAGTCCTTTTAACAATCTGAACACTGGTACGGGTGAAGAAATTTGGATGAAACAACAAGCATAATTGCTTTTAAAGATTATGCCACAAAAGAAATATCTATATTCCGAAACATGTCAACGCTTAAAATAACAAAGCAATCCTATCTACTCTAGAAGAACACTCGTCAAAGATTAAAAACACACTATGCAAGAGTAATTACACAAACCTTTAATGAGATTAAGCCGGAATTTCAAGCAGTTTTTAAATAAATTAAATAAAAAGAACAGGTTTAATTAACACAAGGACTTACTCTAATAAGTCTATTTCAAAATATGATATAAGATCTTTTTTCTAAACTCGGCTCATCCAGTTTCCTTCTTTTTTTCTTTCTTTCTTTTTTTTTTTTGCCGGCTGAGGGGGGGGGGATAACGTGCCCGTCGTGCCCCCCGCCCCCCCCGAATTTATGCCATTGACGCAGTGGACTCGAACTCTATCATCTACAGCTTCCGGGGTAACGACAAAACAACAGGCTATTCGCCTGGTTGTCAGTAATTAACTCGTGAACAGGAACAAATACCAAGGTTCTTTTTTCTGACACTGTTACATGAATAGTCCAAGTCGGACAATTTTATCACTGAATGAATGAAACAGATTAATCAAAGAATGAAATGGTGATTTAATAGATTTTGATATTGTCGCTCCTCTTTATGGGAAACATGGTTAACCACTTGGACACGATTTGATTTCGCTATAACACGCATTCTTCATAGACTCCAGCACGAGAAATCTCATACTTCGACTCCAGTGGTTTAAAAGTATCGTTCTTCTGCCATTTCAGACTGCAACCTCCTTCGAATTCCAGTGCAATGCAAGCGGGGCATTGTATTCATGAGTCACAGGTGTGTGATGGGTTTGGAGACTGCGTAGACACATGAGGAGAGCGGACTGCCTTAAAGCGAAAATGGTACGTACAAAAAAAAGATGTGTAAGTTCATCAGAAGCAAGGCTGCCACTCGTAATAAATCCATAGCGGATTTTTGCCAACCGTATGATAGTACGGGGATACCTAACGCGTAAAAAAGTGAGCTTCCGTAGGGCGAACGTACGAGGTTGAATGATTTGTGCGGGGTGTCGATCAATTTAGACAGAATGAATTTGCAAAGATT
>JZLH01S0002541.1:23736-36710 GCA_001188425.1 Eucidaris tribuloides
TTTGTCGTTTGTTGCGTGCGTTTTGTGTTTTGTGAGTGTGTTGTGCAATGAGTTGTGCCATCTCCATATATTTATACAACAGAATCACATAACGATGCGCATGCACCTACATTAACACACACTTGCAACAGACAGACAACAGACACACACAAAACACAAATATCATATTATAACTAATCGGGAATACATTTCCATTTTTTTTTTCTTCTTTTCTCTTCTTCTTCTTTCTTCTTCTTTCTCTCTTCTTCCTTCTTCTTCTTCATTCTTCCTTCTATCTTCCTCTTCCTCCTCTTCAACGGTACCTATAAGTGTAAAAACGGGTATCCGCATATTACCTGCGATCTCTTTTCAGTTTCAGCGCCAGCGGCATACAATCAATGCGCAAATCTAAAATAACTAATGAGAATTTCGCCTTACCAATAAGTTCGTATTCAATAGAAATAATACAAAATTCATTTAGGCATAAAATTCAAAATTCAATTGTTTAATTATTTGTTTAACCGCGCAAATAAATGCTATTCGAACCTCTTCAAATCAATAATTCATACACAAAATCTGTGTTCTCCCCAGGCAAACCATTTACGTCAAATGCGTTAAATGCTTAAAAATTTTCCCTTTTCAGGTTAATTTTGTATTGAAACACCCCATTGGAATCTGATTGCATCCTATTTACAATATTAAATAGTTATATGAGCGCTTAAGCAAGCTTAAACTTAGATCTAATTCGCTATTACAATATTTGGCAAATGTTACATAAATAGACAAAAAATAAGAACTATATTTAACTGCCTATATTATACATACAAACATCAAAACAAAGTCAAATCTGGGAAAAGGTCGGCGACTTAAGTGAATAGTTATAATGTCTTCTGTTTTGGGCGACGACGGATAAGGTGTTTGGCCAATTTATTCCATTACCATTTGGGCCCAAATTTCCAGAAAGCTTTGTCATCAGTGGTGAAGTTAGTCGGGGTTCTGGTTGCGGATAGCAATATTCATTGCGTACGTATGCGCGCGCTAAATATCTGGTAATTTTCAGTTATCGGGAATTAAGATGTTAGAGGTCCTGAAATATAATACAGGAGAAACTGCTCCTCTAAATTGCCTTAAAAACTAAGATAAGTGTTTGAAAGGAAAAGAAATTGGCATTTTATCCCGAGTCATTCATTCTCACTTGGATTGTATCCTGTGCAGTTAACGCTCGCGCTTCCAATGTGTCCTTCATCCGCGCCCATTGGAAACAGTCTCGTGTTATGTTGTACGCACTAAGAGAATGGCTTGGTTATTACCCACCATGCCCATCATTTGCACTGGAATTCACCAGCTACTGCAATTAGGAAAGGCATGACCTTTAATTGAAAAGAGAAAACAGTTGTATTTTTCAGTGCATTTTGAAGAGTCGAGCTATTTTCGCAATGTCCTGGTGGCCCAGATTCGTTGGGTTGCAGGAAGCGCGAATTTGGCTACATCAACATTTTAGCGAATCTATATATGGTGGGTCTAATGTATTGGCCGGCGGGGGGGGGGGTTGTCGGAATTTAAGGGGCTGAACAAGTTTTGTTTGATTAACACAAAACATGCTAAAATGCTTTAGTATGGAGACTTTAAGTCTTTTCGAAAAATCCTCGCCAAATCAATATATATATTATTTGGTTTTATGCGCTTTAATATTTTTAACATGATTTTTAATGCGAACGGTAAATTAAAATTTGAAATTGAAGGATGAACAAAATAGGTTCGGTCTCCAGAACATTAATGCTGTGGTTTACATCTGTTGCACCTAGTGTGACACAAATTGATCTATTATTATCCTTATGGTTTACCATTTCATTACTGTTATTATCAAGTAAAGGAAAATCGTGGATCCCATTTAAATATCCACACTTCAATTAAATGTATAGCAGGATACTTTTAATAATGGCTAAACAAACATACAGGGGCAGTGGATGATCTCTCTAATCAATCTAACTTTAATTAATTAGATTTCATATTGTAGTCGGGGTTTTTGACGCTCAACTTAACTCGTAATATTGGTAGCCGTTAAACATTCACTGCGTGAACCCTACGGACACTTCCGAACTAAAGACCCCGCCAGTGGAACTGCATCCCACGCCGTAATCGCTTGCAATCCACCGTTTTCGTCGCTCGGCCGTCGAAGCCGATGTGATAAAACGGTGCTACAGAGTTCGAACTGCTTGTTCCGGATCGCCGAGCCGAAGGCGACGCGATAGGAATTGAGTACAAGCTGACTTTCAAAGTCTAGAAATGCTGAAGTGGACGAATAGCGCCTTCTGGACGGTAATGAATCCACAGGTAGTAGCAATGAGAACCATGCTCCATTAGGGTAATTCGTGAGTGCAGAGTAACGATTGACCAGCTTGCAGAGCGATCCATTACTGGATTATGGAAAGATGATAGGATGTTGACAGGTGTATATTTTGTGGATTGATGTATTCTCTTTAAAAAAATCGAGTTGAAATTGATCACTCTTTAAGAGTGAATGTCAAAAAGATGCTGAACTTTCAGCTGATTTCAACTCATTTGGAGTGACCTCATTGGTCACTCGGTGCATTTCGAATGATCCACTAGGTCCCTTCCCAAAATGAAATTGAAGAAGTACACTTATTCACTTCCGAATTTATTGGCCTCGTCCTAGACCTCTCAAAGGCAAAACGACTCAAACTTCCGAGCGTTCAACGGCCAAGCGCCAAAGGCCATAGGACACACATTTAGTCCTTCAAGGCCTTGACTCGAGGATAGGCCGGTTCGGGGAGCACAAACACTGTATATTGCATGCCTAAAATATTGAGGGCATGCCGCAGCTAGTCGTCTTGTATGAATGATTAATATGACAGACGCTGTATTAGTTTTTTCCTTTACCAGGTATATTAGGAGTCCCACAAATCCATTTCGTCAGCGCCGTTCAGACAATCAAAAAACCGTTTGCATCTGAAATAACCTACGGAACGAACCAAGGCCTCCATTACGCAGTTTGAAATAAAAGCCTTCGGCACACGGACCTGGAAAAACATGAATCGGAAAGCAGGTTTTGAGTAATATTTATCATTGCACTTCTAACTTATAACAGTAGCTACTTATAATATAGTGCCACGTGTATTACCGGTTATAAACCTGTTGAATAGAACGAAACACAGCGTGGAGCCACCACGTGTGCTAACATCTTATCGTCGTATGCCTACGCAAAGCGCCGTTAACTGTATGTCTAGTACTTATACAGAAGGCCGCTAACTGTATTCATTATGCATTATATTTGCGGCCTTTGCTTGGCAACGCCATACAGTTAACGCTTTTGAACAAGACACACGACGTTATGCTGGTGTGATGTCCTAGCATTGAATCCGTTTTAGACGGACAAAGCGATGACCACGCCTTACGCTAGGCTTTACAGCAGGGATTGGTGACTGCATTGCGCGCTCAATGAAGATAATCCTTTGCGCCGGTGTCAGAAACGATGTAGTATACGTATTTATACTAATCCCTACGACAGGCGATAATATACACAACGGGAGACAAAAGATTCCATCCCAACATTGGCCATAATATAGATATTATACATATATATACTAAGGTGTTAATAATAATATTTGTCAATTTGCGAGTAGTTAAGTCACACAAAAACTGTTACACACAGTTATATTGCCATCGAGCTATTATTATAGCAGAATAGTGAACATTTTTGTTTGAGGTGTCTTGAATATGATCATCAATAATAAATTGTATTGTAATTCATGCTTGTTTAAAAAATGTTAGGCGTTCAGACTCTTTCGTCAATATCCAACCCCCTGTACAATAATTGAATGGTACAGAAAATCCAAATGCGTGTGTGGTGATGAGCGTGTGTTCCAGTACCCCACACAATATAAATATATAATTGTTATGGAAAGCTCAATGTAATTTAGTTTTTATTTTAGTCATCTCATTGAAATTCCAAAAAAATTGCCTTCGACATACTGACGTTTTTGGTGAAATAAACACTTATCTTGAAAATTTTGCGACAATATAGGAGAAAGAACTTGAAGTATCAACAAAATATATCCATTAATTATGAGGAGTGTATATATATAATATAGATAAATATATTATATATACTATATATATATATATAATATAAATATATATATTATATATATATTTCTTTTTTTGGGGGCCTACGCTTCTCTTTAACACTTTAGGTGCTATCGGCCCACATATGCGCCGAGAAGACAATCAGTTCCATACTTATTAATTCAAGTGACAAATGTCACTGAAGTTCCTACCAATGATGTTCATTGTAAAAGGAAGACACACTGAATCAACTTAATGAAATAAAATATCTTGTCTTGACAGTTTTTGGATATTTATGGAAAAGCATGCATTATTGAAAGGTTATACACATAAGTCCAAAACAACCCAGCACCCAAAGTGTTAAGTTCTTTCTCCTATATTGTCCAAAATTTTCAAGATAAGTGTTTATTTCACAAAGACGCAGTATGTGAAGCAATTTTTGGATTTCATGAGATGACTAAAATAAAAACTAAAATACATTTGAGCGCAATAAAAATTATATATTATTTTTTTAAAAATCCACCAAAAATCATGAAAAAGGTGCTAAATTGAAGTAATTTAAAAAAACACCAAAAAAATGATAAATTTTGATCTAATGTCAATTATCATTAAATTAACAATAATTATAGTCTATTACAAGTTTAACACTTTGAGTGCTATCGGCGAACCTGTTCGCCCAGTGTTGACTTCACTCAGGTACTATCGGCGAACCTGTTCGCCGAGAAGACAATCGGATCCATATCTTTTAATTCCAATGACAAATGTCACTGAAGTTCCTACCAATGACATTTATCGTAAAATGAATACACAATGAACCAAATAAATGAGTTCAAATGTATTGTCTTGATAGCATTTGCCATTTTACAGAAAATCGTACAATTTGGAAAGGTTATACACATTAGTCCGAAACAATCCAGTCCCTGGTTAACACACCTGGATTTTTAGCCCAGCACCCAAAGTGTTAATAACGCGCGTAACCATTACGTGACTCAACAACTCTGAATACCGCCATTTTTAAACACAGGTTTTAGCGTCGAGCCGGACGCTACAAAATGCTCAGCATTCCTGAAATACTTCGATTATAATTGTTTCACCAGGGGTGAGCAAATATTAATCCCAGGTGTACCGTTCACGGAAAAATGGCAACTTCTAAAAATGTCTCTAAAATATTCCATAATTATGAGCATGAGTGTATATACTAGGTGTTAAAAATAATATTTGTCAATTTTGGAAATTAATAACACAAAAACTGAACTACAGATTATACTGGCATTGAGTATAGTTACAGCATAATAGTGAAATGTTTTGTTTTAGGTGGTTTGAAGACGATATCAATAATCAGTTTTATGTAATTCATGCTTTTTTTTAAAAAGTTAGGTTCAGATTTTGCTCAATACCCAACCCCCTGTACAAAATTGAAAATCTACAGAAATCGAATGGTGTGTGTGAGAGTGTGTGTCTAGTCCCTACACAATAGCATTAGACATGGCTATGGATAGTGAATAAAGTCTAGCAGTCGCCAGGCTACTTACTAATGAATATTAATAAAGCATTTATCTAGCCCGACTGTAGTGAGAGATTGCATACCAAGGTTTGTACCGTGCGCTATTCACCACCATTGTCTATTGCTATTGTGTGGGGACTGAACACACACTCTCACACACACCATTTGATTTCTGTACAATTTCAATTTTGTACAGGGGGTTGGATATTGAGAAGAGTCTGAACCCTAACATTTTAACAAGCATGAATTACAAAAAAAATTATTATTGATATCATACAAACCACCTCTAACAAAAATGTTCACTATTCTGCTATAACTATCAGACTATACTCAATGTCAATATAATCTGTTGTACAGTTTTTGTGTGATTAATATCCAAAATTGACAAATATTATTTTAACACCTAGTATATATATGTGTATATCTATATTATGTCATGTTGGGGTGGAATCTTTTGTCTTCTCCCATTGTGTATATTTCGCCCTATCGTAAGGATTAGTATAAATATTATATATATCGTTTCTGACACACCAAAGGATTACTTCATTACGCCATGCAGTCACCAATCCCGCGGGCTAGGCCTACTTAAGGCGTGTCATCCTTTCCCGTTCTAAACGGATCAATGCTAGCACATCACAACCAGCATCACGTCGTGTGTCTGTGCAAAAGCCGTTAACTGCACTGTAAAAAATATTGGGTAAACTATACTGGATAAATCAAAATTGGGTAAAAGTTGGGTAACCTTTTCCAACTGTTTTGCTACATGCATTTACTCAACATGTGGTAAATATTTTTTCGCCCAATATTGGGAAAACCACTGAGCGAAATGAAATTGGGAAATAATTAAGGTAAATTGTAACACTGGGTAAAAAGTTGGTAGAATATCAAAACTGTTTTGCTTCATGCATTTACCCAACGTATATTAATCTCTTTTTTACCCAATGCCGGGGTAAAAAACACCGATTGAATCGATGTGTTTGTGTGTGTGTATGTGTTTGTTTGTGTGTGTGTGTGTGTGTGTGTGTGTGTGTGTGTGTGTGTGTGTGTGTGTGTGTGTGTGTGTGTGTGTGTGTGTGTGTGTGTGTGTGTGTGTGTGTGTGTGTGTGTGTGTGTGTGTGTGTGTGTGTGTGTGTGTGTGTGTGTGTGTGTGTGTGTGTGGTAGGTTTGGTAATATCAATTCAATTTATTTCCAATAATTGACCAGGCGCAAATTTCAGAATAGCTAGGCGCATGCAACACTTAACGCTACAGGTTTAGACGTACATGTCAAGCGAGGAAACTTCGCTTATGCATATTCATATTCTAATTTGCATAATTGGTAACAATGACAGTTTAAGCTTGATTAATTAATTTTAAATAGTGTTTTAGACATAAAAAATTGCCCTAGTGTTTATAATCAAGTGTTTAACAAAAGTAGCAAACAGATAAAACTCATGGAAGTGATAACTTTTAATAAGGGACTCGCTGTTAGCCAAAAATGTCAGGGTAACTATTACTTTTCTTGCCTTGAAAGTAGCTGGTATATATAGGAATCCAAATGTACTGTACAGTAGGCAGGAGTTACTCCTTGGATTAGGTTATAGAATTAGGATAGGATATGATTGATAGGTTAATTTAGATTTAGGATAGAACCTGGTAATGTAAAACAATAACGTGGAAAAACATACAATATCTAGATTCTGAAGCATTAATTTTCATTATTTATATACTTTTTCAAATTCTGGATTGGGTAAAGTTTAACCAATAGTTGGTTGGACACATAATTACCCTTATGTTAGGTAAATTTTGGGTAAAAAGACGGATGGGTAAATTTTACTGGGTAAAATGAATGGGTTAATTTAAATTACCCAACAAAAGAGCAAATTCTGGATTGGGTAAAATTTAACCAATGGTTGGTCGGACACATAATTAACCTCATGTTGGGTAAATTTTGGGTAAACATTTACCCAATATTTTTTACCGTGTGTAGTGATATGCGCTAGGCAAAGGCCACAAATATAATGCAAATGAATACACTTAGCGGCCTTTGTATAGGTACACGACATACAGTTGACGGCCTTTGCCTAGGCAAACGACGATGTGATATAGCACACGTGGTGCTCACCTGTGTTTGTTCTATTAACAGGTTTATAAACCGGTATACACGTGCACTATATTTATAAGTACTACTTTATAAAGTTAGGAGTGCAATGATAAATATATTCAAACCTCTTCCGGTAATCATGTTTTCCAGGTCCGTGTGCCGAAGGCTTTTTCAACTGCAGTAATGGCGCTTGCGTTCCTGGTTATTTCAGATGCAACGGTTTCATTGATTGTCTGAACGGCGCTGATGAAATGGATTGTGGGACACCTAATAATACTGGTAAGGAAAAAACCAATACAGTACATGTCTGTCATATTATCATCATACAAAAGACGCTTAGCTCCATCCCTCATTTTTAGCATCAATATCCAGTGTTGTGCTCCCCGAAACCGGCCTTGTCCTCGAGTCAAGCCTGAAGGACTAAATGTGTGTCCTTGGCCTTGGCCTTGACCTCTGATGTTGAGTCCTTTGCCTTGGAGGTCAGGACGAGGCCAGTAAATTCAGAGTGAATAAGTGCACTTTTCATTCATTTTGGAGGGACCTGAGGGATCATTCGGAATCACCGAGTGAACCCTGAGGTCACTCCAAAATGAGTGAAAATCACTGAAGTTCACTCTTTTTGACATTCACTCCCTAAAGAGTGAACAATTTCACTCGATTTTTTAAAGAGAATACATAAATCCACAAAATATTACACCTTCAACATCTATCATCTTTCCATAATCCAGTAATGGTCGCTCTGCAAGCTGGTCAAATCGTTACTCTCACCTCACTGAATTACCCAATGGAGCATGGTTCTCATTGCTACTACCTGTGGATCATTACCGTCCCAGAAGGCCTATTCGTCCACTTCACATTTCTAGACTTTGACGTCACTGTACTCACATTCCTATCCGTCGGCTTCGGCTCCGATCCGGACAACGGTTCGACTCTGTACGCCGTTTATCAACATCGCTTCGACCCGAGCGAGACGGTGATTCAAAGCGATACGGCCTGGATGCAGTTCCACTGCGGGGTCTTTGGGAGTTCGCGTGGGTTCGCAGTGAATGTAACGGCTACCAATATTACGAGTAAGTTGAGCTCAAAAACCCCCCTACAATATGAAAATCTAATTATAAGTAGATGATTAGAGAGATATCCACTGCCCTGTAATGTTTGTTTAGCAATTATTAAAAGTAATCCTGCCATACATTCTATTGAAGTGTGGCAATATTTGAATGGGGATCCACGATTTTCCTTTACTTGATAATAACAGTAATGAAATGGTAACATAAAGATAATAATAGATCAATTTGGCAACACAGGTCAGCAGATGTAACCACAGCATTATTTCTGGAGACGACACTTTTTGTTCATTTCAATTTCAATTTATTTACTTCGCATTAAAAATCATGTATAAGCATATAAAGCGCATAAACAAATATATATATAGTGATTTGCGAGGATTTCGAAAAGACTTAACAGTCTCCATATAAACATTTTTACATGTTTTGTGTTAATCAAACAAAACTTGGTTCACCCCTCACAATTCCAGACAACCCCCCCCCCCGGCCCAATACATAAACACACATATAGATTCCGCTAAAATGTTGATGTAGCCAATTCGCCTTTCCTCACCCCAACGAATCTGCCACCAGGACATTGCGAAAATACTCGACTCTTACAAATGATGAAAATACAACTGTTTTCTCTTTTTCATTAAAGGTCATGCCTTTCCTAATTGCAGTACTGGTGAATTCCAGTGCAATGATGGGCATTGTATACCAAGCCATTTCTTGTGCGACAACATACGAGACTGTTCAATGGGCGAGGATGAAGGACACATTGGAACCAGCGTTAACTGCACAGGATACAATCCAAGTGAGAATGATGACTCGGGATTAAAATCAAATTCGTTTCCTTTCAAAACACTTACTCTTGTTTTTAAGGCATTTAGAGGACAGTTACCTGTATATATTCAGGACCTCTTAACATCTTATTCCCATACCGAAAATACCAGATATTTACGCTCGCTCACACGCCAATGAATATATGCTCATCCCAAACAGAACCCACACTTCACATGATGACAAAGCTTTCTGAAATTCTGGCCCAATGTAATGGAATAAATTGCCAAACACCTTCCGCTCGTCCCGCAAAACAAAGACATTTAACTATTCACTTAAGTCCCACCTTTTCCCAGATTGACTTTGTTTTGATTTTGTATGTATAATATAGCAGTTAAATATAGTTCTTATTTTTTGTCATATTATGTAACATTTCCAATATTGTAAAGCGCTTAGATCAAGTAACTGGCTTAAGTCGCTATATAACTATTTAATATTGTAAATAGGATGCAATCAGATTCCAATTTGTTTCAATACAAATTAACTGAAAAGGGAAAATTTAACATTTAACCATTTGACGTAATGGTTTCCTGGGGAGAACACAGATTTTGTGTATCAATTATTGATTTGAAGAGGTTCGAATAGATTTCATTTGCCGGTAAACAAATAATTAAACCAAATTGAAATTTGAATTTTATCCTAAATGATTTTGTATATTTCTATTGAAACGACTTATTGGTACCAATTAACCTCAATTAGTTATTTTAGATTTCCATTGGCATTGGTATCCGCTGCGCTGAACTGAAAAGAGATCCCAGGTAATATGCGGAATACCCGTTTTTACACTTATAGGTACCGTTGAAGAGGAGGAAGAGGAAGAAGAAGAAGAAGAAGAAGAAGAAGAAGAAGAAGAAGAAGAAGAAGAAGAAGAAGAGAAGAAGAAGAAAAAAAAATGGATGTATTCCGATTAGTTAGTATATTGATATTTGTGTTTGTGTGTGTCTGTCTGTCTGTCTGTGCAAGTGTGTGTTAATGTAGGTGCATGCGCACGTATGTGATTCTGTGTATAAATATATGGAATGGCATCACTCATTCACACACACTCACACAAACACAAAAACGCTCGCACACACACACACACACACACACCATCACCCCAGCACACATACTCACTTTGAAGCTGTCTGCTTCATTGCTGGAATCAACTGTTTACATGTGTTTTATTCTTTCAGGAGCTTGTGGGAACCACGACGACGGCGCCGAATTTGTTTGTAGCTTCGATGTATGCATCCACACTGATTACCGGTGCGATCATGTACGCGATTGTCCCACAGGAAACGATGAACTTGATTGTAAGTCTGCGTTTCTGATTTAGGTTTGAACCCGACAGTTTTATTGAATGCGACATGAAATCAATAACTGTCCTTGGGTTCAAACTTATCCTCACGCTAATTCATTTACGCAAGGAGATGTTAACATTTTACGCGTTGCGTGCGTACCCCGTGCGTCCACGTATGTACCAATTGGGGTGAACAAATTGTCCCAATAGCAGCCCCCTTACAGGTGCAATTTTTAACCCCTGGCATGTCTAACACACTACATGCTCGGGTGCAATTTTGAGCCCACAGAGATGAAAAGTGGTAGAATGCACCGTAATGGGTACAGAATTGCCAAGGTGCTGATATTGGGACATTTATGCACGCCAATTGCACCCTTATTTTTTAGTGTGTAAGTTATTGATGACCTCGACCTCAAATTTAAGTGTACCAAATCTGGGCCCTATCTCATAAAACTTGCAATCAATTGCAAATCCAAAAATCGATTGTAAATCTTCATATACTGGGTTCTGATTGGTGGAAATCAACTTGCAATTGATATTTGAGAGTTGCAATCAATTGCAAAGTTTTATGAGACAGGGCCCAGGTTATCTTACTGTCACGAGGTATGGACTAAATTCGATTTTGCATAAGTGATGTCATACATGACGTCAAAGTTATTTAGAAAATTTAATTCTGCATGACTTCATCGACAAATCATAGCCTATCAGAACAACTGTTGAATTAATAATTTTGCATGGAGATTTATGACTGATTTAATGAAAGTTTATATTACGAGTGCGCGCGTTTCAAGTTCTTCGGGCACGAACACCTTAATAAAGATCTACATGGTCTGAATAAAATCTAAATAATGGGGAATTCAGTCATATATCCAAAACCATTTAAAAAATCGGCAAAATTCAATCATTTGAGGAGTAGTGTGCACTCCAAAAATGTGCAAAATGTCCTGAAAATATGCAAAAAGAATATTAAAGAATCCCGAGCCATTTTTAAAGATTTGACGCGGGTACTTCGCTGTAGATTCAGAAAGTGACCCTTGACTCGAAATTGGCATGTGCCAAATTTAGTCATCTAATTCAACTTCAGTCATGAGATACTGATAAAATCCAATTTTCACAAATGACTTCAAAGGTGACTTTACTGCCGACTGATGACATCGCCAACAATTTTATGAGAGATAATATCATGGCATATGATCATTTACACTTGCAAGGTTAACGACTGCACTATTCTTGAGATATCATCTCCACAAAATTGGTAAGAAATAAGATAAAGTAATAAATAACTATTCTGAGGAAATTAATTTACAAATTTGTACTAAAATATTCGAGTGTCTCTGTTTCTCAATTTTTAACATTTGCAGTCAATGCTGACAAAATGTGTACGTTTGCTGGCGCTCGTAATTGCCTGTTGTATTCAGCTCTCACGTTAAAACATCGACTGCATGTATATTTCCAGTCCTTAAGCCAATTCATAGCGTCCATAAACTTATATTCACGTAATACATAATAACACGTAACTATTCCGCTTCTCTTTTCTTTTCTCTTCTTCACCTTTTTTCAAAAAAGGTACCTGCGATGATAACCAATTTGAATGTAGTTTTGGACAGTGTATTCCCATTGAATCTCGATGTAACTTTATTCCCGACTGTCGCTTTGACTTCTCCGACGAAATTGGATGTGGCACGCCGAATAACACAGGTATATTTCATCGTGTGCCTATACAAAGGCCGTTAACTATATGTCATGTGCCTATACAAAAGCCGTTAATTGTATTCATTATATATGATATTAGCGGCATTTTCATACACACATGACAGAGTTAAAGGCCTTTGAATAGGCACACGACGATTTGTTCCATTCATCAATTTCTTAAGGGGTCACTGGGGTATGTGTGTGTGCGTGTGTGTATTTGCGTGTCTGTGCCAGTGTGTTTTGTGACAAAATAAATTAAGAGAAAAGTTGGAGCGTAGCTAAAATCAAAGTTCCTCTTACCTGATCCTCCGTGGGTGAAAGCAGCAAAGGTTGAGAAACTGGTCTCCGACGGGAGTCGAACCTGGGTCTTTGGCTTAGAACTTAAAACCCAATGCTTTAACCACTACGCCACGGAGACTAGCAGCAATGGAAATGTACACCTGAAACTTGACTTGGAGTCATGTG
>JZLH01S0002541.1:42503-53207 GCA_001188425.1 Eucidaris tribuloides
GTCTTTCTAGTACGATTATGAGTGTGACGAATCTGTAATTCAGACCATTACCTCATTATTTGTCACGAAATACATTCTCAATAAATATCGGAAACAGAATAAGAAAAAATACTAGATCAAGCCAGTTTAAACATTCTTATTTTAGATCCAAACACAGCTAGAACAATCATTCAAAGGCTGATTGTGTGTCCAGTGGCGTCAGGTAGTACCATTTTGTAAGTAGTGTGGGGTGTGACATTGGTCAATCTTGCTGATCTGGTAAAATGAAATGCTTGACTGTAGCGGTTGTTCGAATGGTGTAACGAGCATCCAATTTTGTTTTAAGGTGAGGGCGCGATTCACCTTCTAAGTGTTTGATCGTGTATGTTAAATTCTAATCTACGTTTCCATTGTACATTCTGTAATCTCCATTTGAAATAACACAAAAAAATATATTTTTGCTGAAGTGCAAAACGGTGAGGCGATTTGATTGGTGATGAATTCAGGGAGGGTCTGGCAGGTTCCTCCCAAGGTGAGAAAAAATGCATTTTTTTGCGTTTAAAGGATTGATTTCATGGCCGGCTTCATATCGTACACACGTAGTCATGATGACTTCTCTATTTGTTTCTTTTCGTTGTGCATAACAGTGTTGATCGGGTCGCAATTGTTGTTTTTCTATTAAGGTTGGAGGTGGAGGGTCTCCTCTCGAGCGGTGAAAAAGTCTATATTTTTAATAGACGTGGGTTTCAGTGGACATTGTTGTGTATTTGTAATCTATGCATTAAGACACTTCTCTATATTAGTTGTGGCAGAGTTGTTGGCAATTATTTGTGTTGGCAATCACGTTTTTAGTGAGAGGCCGTCTGGCGTGTAGGGGTCCCTCCAGATCAGATTATAATTTGCACATTGTTTCGCACTTGAGCGAGTATAATAGTGGCTCTTCAGCCCATTTTATGATGTAAGGAATTGCTCAAGTGAGTGGATTCTTGATTCCATATCATGTGGTTCTGCGAATGTTTTTTCTTTCGTGTACGTAATTCGGGTGAAGGTCTGGTGTGGAGGTGGTTCCTACTATCCAGTAGACATGAAGATATATCTAGTTATCAAAAAAACTTTGAGAGATAATTCGAACTGTAGCATAAAATAAGGTACATAATCGTGAAGACGAGAAGGGTCTTTTTATAGAGAATTTTTTCTATTTTCTTTCTATCTTGTTTTATTTTATATGTTCTTTTGATTAGATAAGGGTGTTTCTATAATTTATTCTTGTCGGCGAATTATGATTCCTGTTCGGTATTGCGTACGATATCACGAGTCTGATGAGATGTACATCTGCTCGCATTTATTCCTGCACAAGGGACCACACGAAGTATATTTTTTTTTTTTCTATGTTATTTTTTTATTTTTTCTTTTTTTTTTTTTTTTTTTTTTTTTTTTTCGTTTTTTTTTTTTTTTGTTCCTATTTTTTTTTTCATTGTTTTTTCTTTTCTGATACGACATAACCTATAGTTACAGGCTGGCGATTAGTTTATGTCAACCATAGAGATATGCAGTGCACCCCGGTAAAGACACAGTGAACCGGCTTAAGCCAGGAACTCGCCCGACAACCCCCGCCTAGCTGACCCTATTTACAACATGTACGCCTATCTAGGTCCGACAATTCCATCATCTATATTAGTCATTTCCGACTTCCACATCTCACCGTACTACCCGGGTCTATCTTTTTTTTTGGTCACGTCGTGCACCTCTCGGGTCACTGCCTTGTTATTTGTGGGGTGTTGATCTCTTGAGGAAACAGAGCAGAATATGTGCCATTGTGTGGGGCGTGTTTTCGGTTTGTGTTTTGTGGACCGTATTCACGTCGTTTGTGCGTATTGGTGGGGAAGGCGGGGGGGGTACCTACTGGGGTTTGATGGGGATGGATGGTGGGGGTTAGGGTTGGGCTTTTTTTTGGATTGCTTGTTTCTGTTGATGTTGTGTCTGGATTGTTCTGGTCTGTCTTTGTTGTGAATGGGGGGGGGGGATTTTGGATTTTAACGGGGGGGGGGGGGAGTTTCTGCATTTTGTGTTCAATGTTCTGTGTCGCTGTCTGTGTCTGGGGTTTTTTCGGCTGACCCGTGTGGCCGCGCCGCGCGGTTCTGTTGTAGGTTGTTGTGTATTTCCTTGGTTGTTTGCTTGTCGTGGTTGGGGTTGGTCGTTGCCTTGGTTCGTTTTGGGTGATTTGGTGTCTTTTTTCTGTAATCCAAACAGGTGGTTTTTTTGCTGCTATTATTTGGGGGGGTTTCCTCGCCTGTTTATAGCTCGGTTTTCTGGCGGGGCGTGTGCTCTCTGGGTTGTTTGGTTTTTTTTTTTTTTTTGTGTTTGTTGGTTTTTGTTTTTCGGGGTTTTTTGGTGTGTCCAGGTGGGTGGTGGGGGTCTGTGTTTTTATTTTCGGTGTGGTGGTTGCGTTCATGTTTTAAGTTAGCATTGAGATCCCCCCCCCCCTTCAAGAATGGTCTACTACGTTCACTGGGACACAGCACGGATGCGTTTGAATTGATTGTTGCTAGGCATGTTGTTGTTCTAATGATGGTTTAAGAAGTCTGGCGTTGCCATCATACTAGTATTTTTTTCTGTCTATTTCGTGTTTCCTGGTATTTGAAGTTTGTAGGTGACAAATAATGAGTCGTTTAATGTGACTAATTACAGATGCGGTGCTTATCGTTCCGTCAGAGCGGTTAGGAAAGATTGTGTCGTTATTAGAACAGCCACTGGGTGCATTTCTGTGGCACTCGGTCGTCTGCATGGCCGTGACGGTTCGTAAAAGTTTACAGATACTTCTTTGTATCGATCTTTGCGTCCGTGTTTTGCTGATTCTGCTGATCAAGTGGACTAGATCTACTCCGTACCGTACTCCGCAGATTCGATATTACTGTTCATAATCTCGATCTTAGTCATTTTTTGCTTCGTACGGCATTGCATCTTTGGCCGAAAAGTGCAGCCGATACTAATGTTGACTACGGCGGCCTACAGAAATCAAATTGCATAGAATTGCCCGCAGTAGTGTTGTTCTATTATGCAATTCAACCCCTCCTTATCCGTCTGGCGACTTGTAATTAGAGCAACGACTCATGTGTTTTGTCAGGGAAAGGCTCATTCTCATCAATACAGAACCCAACCAGGTTGAACGTTCATCAAACACCAACTTGCGAAAATAATCAATGATTCAAGAGCATTGTGTGTCTCCTACAAATCGTTATAACATCCCTGTTGCAATCCATAGAAGTCCATTAATCAACTTGCTTTTCTTCTTGAGCTCGAAAACTAAATAAATTAAGTTCGATGACATAATTAAATAAATGACTTAAAGTCATAATGACCTCAATTTCAAGTTTCAGGTGTTTACATTTCCATTCGCTGGTAGTCTCCATGGCGTAGTGGTTAAGCATTGGTTTTAAGTTCTAAGCGAAAGACTCCAGGTGTCGACTCCCGTCGAGACCTAGTTTCAACTTTGTTTTATTCATCTCCATGAAAGGATCAGGTAAGAGGACTTTGATTTTAGCTACGCTCCAACCATTTCTCTAATTTTGATTTTGTCACAAAACAGACCTGGCCCAAAAAGACATCGCAAATACACGCAGCACGCCCATTTGGGGCACCCTTATATACAGGGTGGCCCAGAACAGAATGGCTACCGAGTAGTATTTAATTTTTCTACTCTTTCGGCAAATGTCATTAATTTTATTTCGTTGTTAGATACATTCTTTTTCCAATAAAATGATGAATCCAAGACATTGATTCTTGAGTAAGCGTTTTCGATTCTAGGGCCAATTTGCAAATTTCCCTCAAACTTTGCGCAATTTTTCAAACAAGGCGGCGGTCATCCGGAACGTCCAAGATATTCTGCCGTCTCACTTTCCATACCGGACAAACCGCGATGACCACATGGAGCACATAGCTCGCATCTCTTCCTTATGAAAGCCAGGACATTCCACCTTTTGTCATCGCGGTTTTGTCGTAGGGCAAACGAGACGCCAAAATATCTCGCGTTCCGATGACCGCGCTGCTTGTTGGAAAATTGGCATTTGGGATTGCATTGCTCCGAAAAATGGCCCTAGAATTAATACGCCTTACACCAAAATCAATGACTTTGTTATCATTTTATTGGTATAAAAGAATTGTTCTAAGAACGAAATAAAAATATAATGAAATTTTGCCCGATCAATTTCCGAAGAAATTTAGCCGATCATACTGCGCTAAGCTTTGTATTCTGGGCTCACACTGTATATATATATACTATTCGCTCTGCTGCATACAGTAATGGTACGATCGAGCACTTTTACCGGATCGTCTACAAAAACGGTTCTTCGCTGGATATAATATATAATATATTATATATATATATATATATATATATATATTATATATTACTATAATATATATATATTATTAGTATTATATATAAGCTTATCCCCAGTGCCCCTTAATGAAAGCTGATGAATGGAACAAATCGTCGTGTGCCGTAATTCACAGGCCTTTAACCTGTCATGATGTTGTATGAAAATGCCGGCTAATTCATAATAAAATGAATACATTAACGGCTTTTGTATAGGGCACCATGAAAAAAACATAAATAGTTAACGCCTTTGGTATAGGCACATCGAGAACATATACCATGTGTTTCGGCCGTGCCACATCATTTCGTCGGAGAAGCTCAAAGCGACAGCTAGGGAATAAGCGTTACTCGAAATCAATGGGAAATACACGGTCAAACTACATTCAAGATTGGTTTCATCGCAGGTACTTTTTGAAAAAACAGGCTAAGACGAGAAAAGAAAAGAGCAAGCAACCAGCTTACGTGTTATTATATGTAGCGTGATATATAAGTTTATGGACGCTATGAAATTGGCTATAAGGCTGCGAAATATACTGGCAGCGATGTTTAATGTGAGAGCTGAATAACACAGGCAATTATACGAGCGCTCAGCAAACGACACTTTTTGTCAGCATTGACTGCCAAATGTTAAAAATGAGAAACAGAGACACTCGAATATTTTTTAGTACAATTTCGTGAAATTATATTTCTCAGAATCGTATTTATTACTTTATCTTATTTCTTACGCAATTTTGTGGAGATATATCTCAAGCAATAGTGCAGTTCGTTAACCTTGCACAGTGTAATGATCATATCCATGATATTATCTTCATAAAATTTGGTGGCGACTGGTCATCAGTCGGCAGTAAGTCACCTTTTTTGAAGTCATTTGTGAAAATTGGATTTTTACAGTATCTCACGTGATCTGAGTTGAATTAGATGACAAAATCTTGGCACATGCCAATTTCGAGTCAAGGCGTCACTTTCTGAGATCTACAGCGAAGTACCGCGTCAATCTTTAAAAATGGCTCGAGTTCTTTAATAATTCTTTTTGCTTATATTTCAGGACATTGTTGCAACATTTTTGAGTGCATAACTCCTAAAATGATTGAATTTTTTGGCCGATTTTTAAATGGTTTTGGATAATGACGTGAATTCCCACTTATTTAGATTGTATTCAGACCATGTAGATCTTTAGTAAGGTGTTCGCTGCCGAAGAAACTTGAAACGCTGCGACTGTAATATATAACTTTCATTAATCAGTCATAAATGCTCGCATGCCAAAAATATTCAATTCAACAGTTGTTCTGATAGGCTTGATGATGTCGATGAAGTCATGGCATGAATTAAATTTTCTAAATAACTTTGCGTCATGTATACATTCACTTATGCAATTCGAAATTTAGTCCATACTCGGTGACTAGTAAGATAACCGTGGGCCTGCTCGTCATAAAACTTTGCAATTTGATTGCACTCTCATAATATCAATTGCTAATTTGTTTGAGTTTCCAGCCATTCAAACCCAGTATATGAAGATTTACCAAGTTCGATTATTGGATTTGCAATGATTGGCAGTTTTATGAGAATAGGGCTCCAGATTTGGTACCTTAAATTTGAGTCGGGTCATCAATAACTACACACTAAAGAAATTAAGGGTGCAATGGCGATGCATAAATGTCCCAATTCAGACCTGTGGCGAATTCTGTACCCATTTATCGTGCATGCTACCACTTTCAATCTCTGTGGGCGTCAAAATTAGCAACCGCGAGCAGTGTGATGTTTATACATGACCAGGGTTTAAAATCTGCACCTGTAACTTAGGGGCTGCTATTGGGAACAATTTGTTCACCCAATTGGTACAAGTTAGTCTTGGACGCACGGCGGTACACGCAACGCGTAATATGTTAACATCGTCCTTGCGATAATGAATTTAGCGTGAGATTAATTTGAACCAAGGACAGTTTATTGATTTCATGTGCATTCAATAAAAACTGTCGGTTCAAACTAAATCAGAAAACGCAGACTTAAATCAGTTCATGCGTTTCTGTGGGACAATCGCGTACGATATCGACCGTAATCAGTGTGGATCTACCTCGAAGCTACAAACAAATTGCGGCGCCGTCGTCGTGGTTCCCACAAGCTCCTAAAGAATAAGAACACATGTGAACATTGATTCCAGCAATGACGCACGACAGCTTCAAAGTGAGTATGTGTGTGTGTGTGTGTGTTGATGTGTGTGTGTGTGTTGTGTGTGTGCTGTGCGGTGGTTTGTGTTGTGTGAGTTGTGGGAATGTAGTGATGCCATTCCATACTATTTATACACAGAATCACATACGGTGCGATGCACCTACATTAATCAACACTTGAGCACAGACAGACAGCCGACAACACACACAAACACAAATTATCAATATACTAACTAATCGGATTACATACCATTTTTTTTCTTCTCCTTCTCTTCTCTCTTCTTCTTGCTCGGGTTGGTGCTTGTTGGGGCGGGGGTGCGGGTTCGCATTTGTTCGCGAGCGCCCCCCCCCTTCTAACTCTCTCCCTCTGTGTCTCTCTTTCTGAGACTTTCCTTGCTTGCCTTTACCTTAATCTTTTCTTCTTTTCCCCTTTCTTCCTTTTCTTCTTTTCAGTTTCTCTTTTTTCTTTCCTCTCTTTTTCTCTTTCCTCCTCTTTTTCCTCCTTTCTTTTCTGTTCATTCCTTTTCCGTTTCTCATTTTCTTTCTCTTCCTTTTCCCTTTCTTTCTCTTTCCCTATCTTTTCTCTTCTTTCTTTCTCCTTGCTTCTTTTTTTTCTCACGCCCTTTTTATTTTTTCCCCGACGGCAGCGCAGATTTACCGACGATATCCAGAGCAATGGGAGTGGGAGTGTCACATCCCCACACCCCCCGGTAGCTACGGCCCTGTGTACCGCCCGTAGTACACTCTATGAGCTCGAAAACAATTCGAAAAAGTGTGTGAACATGACTCTGAGTAGTCAAATGACTCCAAGTCAACTTTAGGGTGTGAATTTCCATTGCTGCATTTATATGTATAATATATACATATACATATGTATATATATATAACATGACAATGAAAGAACTGCGTCGGCAACTTGATAATAAGTAGTATATCAGTTAATAATATATGGATGCCGTAACTTGTATTAACACGACGTTTCGGTCATAGACCTTTTTCAAGTGTGTAGCGATGAATTCAAAAACAGATTAAGCGTATAACAAAGATGACATAAACGCGCATTTACAAAATACGCTAATACTGCGCAACCGCGTAGGCAGAGACAATTACATCCTAAATGCGCGGAAAGTAACATTCATGCCCAAGGGTGTTTTGCAGCCTAGACGGAAGATAATCTTTTCTTCCAGTTCCTTACGATTACGATCATTGCATAATTTAACCCCACATACTCTTATGTCACTTACATTATGATTTGCTAGATTGAAATGTGAGGCTACGGGCAAACCTGGGGTATTAAGGCGGACGGAGCGTAAATGTTCTGTGACTCTGTCGGCAAGCCGCCGTTTCGTTTCCCCGATATAGAGTTTCTCACATTTAGTACATATCAGACAGTACACTAAGTTCGTTGAAGTGCACGTGAAAGTGTCATGTACTTTCCACGAGCCTGTAGGGCCGACTACCATGTCCTTGGAGGTGACTATCCCGCAAGTTTTGCATCGAGGGCGGCGGCAGCTTGACGTTCCCCCGGCCTGCTTGTGGCGGTGTGTTCCCTGGCAATCGCGAATGTACAAGCAAGTCCTTGAGGTTTGTGTCTCTCCGGAAGGCTGGCAAGATGGAATGGCCAGAAAATATACGGCTAGTAGAATCCTTCGTCAGGAGAGCGCTGAAATTTCTCTTGATGGTATTACTGATCTGCTGGGTGACCGGGTGGTACGTCATTACCAGAGGAACAACTTTATCTCGGGTAGGAGGAGCATTCTCATCCAAGACGGCCTCTTGTGTAGCATTATTCAGCTTCCTCGCTGCGGTGGTTAAGACATCCTGAGGATAGCCTCTATTTTGAAAGAACTCATTCAATTCCTCCGCTCTTACTTGGAACGCATCGTCGTCACTACACAGGCGGCGGAGCCGAAGTAGTTGCGAGTAGGGGAGTGATTTCTTGCAGGCTGGTGGGTGAGACGAGCCATACGTTAGGTAACAATGAGAGTCTGTTGGTTTGTAGAACACATCTGTTGACAGCTAATCTCCCGATATCGTAACGTTGATGTCCAGGAAGGAAACGTTACTATCCGATATCTGACTGGTATATTTCAACGACGGATGGTATTCGTTGACGAAGATGATGAAGTCATTCAGTTCATTTACGCTAAGTGAAGATACGCCGATGAAATCATCCATGTAACGCTTCAACAACAGCGGTTTTGGGTCGCTTGGTAAGCAGCTAGCATCCGTTTTCTTGAACACTAGCCCATGAACCAAGCAAGCATAAGGAAGGGCGCCATCTTGTACGGCCCATTAGGCAAGCGCGCCTTTGTTCTGAATTGTAGAATTTCTCATTTTGAACTGAAATGATGACGAGATTAAGAACAGCTCAGTGAGACGAAGCAAGGTGGCACACTGGCGGATCGGTTGACGGGTTCCCTTTCAAGGAATGAAACGGATAGCAATCAGACCATGCCTCGTGTGGTACGTTGGTGTATAAGAGGGCAGACACATCCATGGTAAACAGGAAGATGATTACCGTTGTCGGGGGGGAAAGCGGAAATCTCTGAGTAGACGAATTGCGTTGCGAAAGAACTTTGAACATGATGTCAGGAAGCGTCTGGAGACAAATGGAGCAAGAATACCTGTCAAAGATATTTACTGACGAGAGTTCGGTAGGCAGCTGCAAGTTGAAACTATCGGACGGCCAGGTGTGTTAGCTTTATGTATCTTGGGTAGCAGATAGAACTGGGCACAACGTGGTCTATCTTGTAGTAGATTGATGGCGTTATCAGGAAGCTCTCTCCTCTCAATGAGATCATTTACAGTGTCAGCAATCACGTTCTGATGCTCAGTAGTAGGATCATGGTCAATCTCGGAATAAAATTCCGCGTTAGAAAGTTGACGAACTGCTTCGGCGATATACAAGTCTCTCCTCCACACAACAACAGCGCCATCCTTGTCTGCTCGCTTTATAACTACATGTATGTTCTTGTTGTTACGGAGGGAATGTATTGCCTGCTGCTCTCCTTTAGTAAGATTTTGAGGAAACGTTTTCTGATTTCTCATGAGGGTGTTGATATCATTTCGGCAATTGTCAATGAATAAATCAAGATCCGCAAAGGTACCTTCATTTGGTGTCCACTTAGATTTTCGAGGTTTCAAATCATCAAAGGGATCTAGTGTGGATTGAGGTTCTTCATCTGTATCGTTATCACTGGAAAAGTGAGCTGTAAGACGAATACGTCTCGCAAATTGTTCAAAATCGGACCTAATTTGAAATTCGTCAACTTTTTGGCGTGAAGGGATGAACGAGAGTCCTTTGCTAAGTACCGATTTTTCGTCACTTGTAAGTGGCAGATCCCTCGGAATAGTAACTACAAGATTATCTTCCCGGTTAGCATGCTGATTAAAGATGGTAGGGCGAAGTGATGTTAGTTTTTTCTGCTTGTTAGCTGACAAAACATCATGGTACTCACGGTTACAGTCATGCATGAAGGAACAAATGTGGTGAAGTTGGCGGGCGTCACTGCATATATCCCTCAATTCATTACCAAGGAACGTCATACGTCTATGGTGGAGTAGAACATCGCGACGAAATGACTGCAAAGCCAGACGCATTAGCCGTCGAGAACACTGCTCCAAATTATGACGAATGGTATTACCAGCGATATTCCTGATGTTGAGCATTTGGGTAATAGCAAAACCCTTCGTTATCAGCTTCTCTCGGAGACATGATGACAGAAACTTTACGTGGCTGCAGAATCTTGATTTAGAAAACAAAGCGCTAGCCAAGTAAAAAGCGCAGTCGTGTATATTACCGGGATACGCGTCCAGAAAAAAATCCAAACGTCTTCGTAGTATTTGTATTTCGTAGTATATGGGCTATGTAGAAGAACGGATGCTAGCTGCTTACCAAGGACCCAAGCCGCTGTTTTTGAAGCGTTACATGGATGATTTCATCGGCGGAATCATCGCTCCACACTTGAAAAAGGTCTATGACCGAAACGTCGTGTTAATACATCACTTTACGGCATCCATATATTATTAACTGATATACTACTTATTATCAAGTTGCGAGCGCAGTTCTTCCATTGTTATGTTTTATATATCCAACTCTACTGCGACTTTTACCACCGATGCGTGAACCAAAGACAGTTTTGCAAATACTGTCATCTTGTTACGCTTAATCTGTTTTGAATT
>JZLH01S0002541.1:53232-69269 GCA_001188425.1 Eucidaris tribuloides
AATTCAAAAACAGATTAAGACGTATAACTAAAGATGACATAAACGCCGCATATACACAAATACGTATACTGCACGCAATATCGCGTAGCTTCCCATAAGTACATCATCACATCCTAAACGCGCGGAGAGAGTAAGTCATTCATGCCGCCGGAGAGGTGCCGAGGTGTTTTTGCCACGGAACGCCTAGGACGGAGATAATCTTTCTTGCATTTCCAGTTCTTCTACGATTTTAACCATCATTGCATAAGTTACTCAAAGCACCCCACATACTCTTATGTCACTCTTTACCTATTATGATTGCTAGATGTGAAATGCTGTATCGCTAGCGTCACCAGACCTGGTCGTGTCGGTGTTAAGGGTGGTTACGAGAGACTCAGTTCAAAGTCGCTTTACGCGAGCTCGGTCGGCAAGCCGCCGTTTCGTTTCCCGATGTAGAGTTTCGCTCATCACCTCTCTAAATGTATCTACATATCGAGCTCAACAAGTACAACTATATAGTTCTTCGAGTGTTCTATATCGGTGATCACGATAGGTGCTCACTCACTGAGCTCCAGCGGAGAACAGCTTAGGGCGACTACAGCGTGGACTGTTCCTCTGGTATTGGGAGCGATGCCGACAAGTGGTTGTACCGACAGCATGTAGGCGAGAGTCGTTCCAAGCACACTACTGAAACGCAGAGCTCCTCGCGCGCCTGCTTTGGTGGCGATGTTGTTCCCTTGCAGTCGGAGAATGTACGAACAAAAATCCTTGAGCAGTTTGTATACCGGCTCCGGAGGCGGCAAGCATTCTGAATGGCCAGAAAAGTATACGGCTAGTAGAATCCTTCGTCAGGAGAGAGCCGTTGAAAGTTTCTCTTGATGCGGTTCTTAGTGATCTGCTGGGTGACCCGGGTGGGTACGGTCTACGGATATATACCAGAGGAACAACTTTTATCGGCGGTCAGTAGGAGCATTCTCATCCAAGCGGCCTCTGAGGGGTTCATTATTCAGACTTCCTCACTTGCGGTGTGTTAAGTTATCCTGATGTGATATTCTCTATTAAAGCAATTAATCACTCAATTCCTTCCGCTCTGTTTTACTGAAAGTCATACATATTAATCCAGCTCCCCTACACAGGCGCGGTCATGCCTCATGTAGCTGCGGAGTCAGGGGTATGTGATATTCTTGACTAGGCTGGTGGTAACAGCGTGATGACGAACCATACTTAGTTTTAACAGTGGCGAGAGTTCTGTGCGTTGCCTATGAAGATATCTGTACAGCTGATCTCCCGATATCGTATCGTTGGATGTCCAGCGAAATGAAACGTTACTATCCGATATGCTGACTGGTATATGTCTCATACGACGGATGGTATTCGTGGACGAAGTTGTTTATGAAGCCATTCAGTTCATATTACGTTCTATGTTTAAGTATACGCTTCCAGAAAAAAATCCAAACGTCTTCGTAGTATTTGCAAAACTGTCTTTGGTTCACGCATCGGTGGTAAAAGTCGCAGTAGAGTTAGATATATAAAACATAACAATGGAAGAACTGCGTCGGCAACTTGATAATAAGTAGTATATCAGTTAATAGTATATGGATGCCGTAAAGTGATGTATTAACACGACGTTTCGGTCGTAGACCTTTTTCAAGTGTGTAGCGATGAATTCAAAAACAGATTAAGCGTATAACAAAGATGACATAAACGCGCATATACAAAATACGCTAATACTGCGCAACCGCGTAGGCAGAGACAATTACATCCTAAACGCGCGGAAAGTAACATTCATGCCCAAGGGTGTTTTGCAGCCTAGACGGAAGATAATCTTACATACTTGTAAGAAATGAAGACTACAGGGAATGAGACGTTTCAACTATGTTCCAGGGTTTTTAATATCTAGCTATCGGCCGTTGGCCTTCATCAGGATACTGTAATATAATAACAAACGTCTCAAATACCGTGTCCGATAAACCTACGGTGATAAATCTATCAAACTACACACTAAATGATAATGAAACCAAACAACTTTCTAGAGGCCTTGGTTTCTGCCCTACACCTCCGCAAATTGACAAATTACAAGTAAAACGAGACATCGAGTGCTTTAAGCGCAAAATGTATTTGAAGGCTTTCTTCGCAGAAAAGGAAGAGACTGAACAACTGGAAGACAGTCTAACAATCAACCCCAGTTATAACAAATTCAAACCTCGAAATACTTGGTCCCCAAAAGACAGGGTGAATTCCCCCGAACTTGACCTATACTTGTCCGAGGTTGAAAAAGACATATACACAACGGTATCTACTCAACAGAAATCAAAAGATAACCTAACTAAAGGGGAGAGAATAGCGCTTCGCAATCTTCGCCGTAATCAAGAAATAGTGATCAAACCTGCTGATAAAGGCAGCTCAATTGTCATCTTATCCCGCTCAGACTACATAACTGAAGGTAATCGTCAATTGAATGATGCTAATGCGTACCAAAAACTTGACAACGATCCAACTGACACTAACCTACGAATAATTCGCAACGTTGTATCTCATTTAGTCCAGCGGGTAAGTCCAAAATATCGACCGAATTGTTCACTTTTGTCTTAAAGCATCAAATTTGGCACGGATGTTGATTAATTTATAATAAACAAATTTAGATATTGGGCCCTCGAGAATTTCGCCAAGGAGAGCCGTGGCAGCCATTTTTTCCAAAATGGCCGCCTTGAAAACTTGATTTTAGAGTTCGGAAGATAACTTTGTAACGGAACCATTTTTACCTTGTGTGTGACATCATATCAAAATTTTCTACAAGATGATACCCTATTTAAAAAGAATCAAAGTACATTATAATTGAAATGTGTGGGCAGAAATGTTTTTTTTTTTTACGATTTATTCCCAAAATATGAACAATGTTCCAAAATATATTTCCCTGTATTTCCAAAACCCTTTTAATTTATGAAGTCATGTTTTTTTTCAAAAGCTGCCCAAATATCATGGCAATAACTTGTAAAAAAATTAGATTCATTGCTATACGGAAAAAGAAGTTATAGCCATCAAAAGTTGATACTTTGATATTAAGTTAAACCGCACAATACATAACCCAATGTATTAATGGGTGTGTTATATCAATACGTTGTGTACAAAGGAAGTATCATAATGTACAGAAATCAGTTCTATTCTCCGCAGGTTAATTAGGCACATCAAACCTATTGTTACCTTTTGTCTAAAAGTACCAAACTTAGCACAGACATTGATAAATATATTGTGACCGAACTATAACACATAAATTAAGCAAATTAATAGTCACCAATTATATGAACACAAAACAAGCGTATTTTATTGTAAGGTATAATAAATACTGTAAAATGATAACATAAACATGGGAACCGCGGTAACTTCCCGCTCGGTAGCAGGTTCAACCAGCAACTGAACAATTCCAAAACTAAACTCCTGCGCGTGAACACAACTACGCACAAAGCGCGTCCCCACTGTGCGCCAAAACCCCGCGCACAGGGCGCTTCCTCTATTACACTGCCCCCTCCTTAAAATTTGACGTCCCGTCAAGATATGTAAAACTTGAAAACAACCGTAAATTATGTACACACCTTTTTTACACAAAATAATTATCACGAATATTACATGCTGTAAATTGTCAAATTCCGTTCGTAGTTTGACAACCTTCACAAAATTTCATATAAAAAAAATCAGTTTTCATCACAAAATATATATTTCATAACTTGAAAAAAAAAATGTTTTCCAATGAAATCAAATTGTAATTGAAATTAATGACGTATAGCGCATTTCGAAACTTGAAGAAGAAGAGAACAAAATCCAACTGAGATGATGTTGAAATTAAAATAATAACTTTTCTTTTACATACTATTCATTTAAAAAAAATATCCATTGTTCCAACAGTAAGTCATAAGAATCTGAAGAAAAAAATAAGACTTCGCGAGACGATTATCCTTCTTATGGTAGGTCCATCCGTCTGCTGGCTAGTTGCGGCTTCGACGATTTCATTCCTCAGTAGTCTAATGTTCCTGTCGTTTCGTCGACGGGGAATGATTTTGCAAAGCTATACTCGTCATCGGTGATTCTCTCGAAATCGTGTAAAAGTTTCATGACAACCGGATGCTTCAGTCTATACTAATAGTCATGACCACTGGAAACAATATTTATAATGCATCGTAATATAATACATTTATATCCACTTTTTTACATCAATGGCTTATGCCCAGCCATTTGCAAAGTTGAAAAAAATAATACAGTGTGTCCCAGAAAAAAGGAAACGAGATTGATGAAGATATTTCAATATCTTCAAAACAATTATGAAAAATAAGTTGTACATGGTTGGAAAGCATATTTTCTCCTCTTTCATATGATACCAATCACAGAGATTTCCATTCACGCATGGCTGAGCAAAGACAATAAGAAGGGACACAGGTATAAACTCATTTGCACAAGCAAATTTGAAATTTAAACTTTCATGCTTGAATGTATTCTGAGTATTTTCGACATTGAAGGGCCCCATTGAAAAGCTGATTTTATCTTCTTTCATATGATACCACATTTGTGAAAAATTAGCGTTGCATCAATGAGAAAAGACAATTTGAAATGATGTTTGCTTTCAGAAATGTTCCAAAATGCATTCATTAACAGTTTTCTGGAATTGGCAGCCAGCAGGGAATAAATTACCCTTGCGAACATGAATCGGAGCCTATTGTTGTGTCCGGAGCAAGACATTGTGTGAAGTCAGCCGTGTGTGAATCTCATTGTTCTGCTCGCCTCTCGTTCTCAAAATTTATTCATTTAAAAAATCACGCTAGAACAGGCATGTTTTAATTTTACTTGTTCTCCGGCATACATAATTATTTTTTTACGCCTGAGGTGTCATATAAAAGAAAAAAATTCTGAATTTTTACGTCATGCTTTTATTTTTCAAAAACAATTACATTTTTTGCCATGAAAATGGACTCAAAGATGGAATAATTATGCGCGTACAAATGAAATTTTGGTAGCACCAATATCCATTGTTTTAGTGCAATTATGCGTAAACGATTGATAAAAAGTAATGTATCAATTGAAAGAAGAGGAACAGAGCTTTACAATCATACCTAATTTATTGAAGAAACTATTCATTATGATAGAATATTTTTGCGATGAAATCCGGTTTCCTTTTTTCTGGGACACACTGTATAAGTAACTTTGTTTATACAAATTGATCTCTATGTCTACTCTCGCACAATACTGTGCTGTTTCCCCGTTAAGGTACCAACTCTCAAGCACTCGAGTGTTATGTATAATGAAAGTACACAATTGAGATCATTAATTTTCTGCTTACATTTAGCTAAGTTATGGAAATACATTTTATACAAAACTGGTGTCAGGTAGAGGGTTTATTTAGACCATCTACTTACACGATTGTGTCGAGTAACATGTACAAGATAGTGGAGAATATCAACGCATCGTATCACATTTAACTTCTATCGCCGTCATTATACTGTCTCTTTAGTCCCTCTTTGAAAGTCCGAGATTCACCGTCCCTCGTCTGAGCTGAACGTGGTAGCGTGTGTAGCCGCGTTATCGTCCGTTATCCATGATATTTTCTGTCCATGGTATCTCCACAATCTACTCTATGCATAACTTTCGGCTTGCTTCTCCTGGTAAGTTGTATTCGATACACCACGTCATTTATCCTTGTCAGGACAGTGTATGGTCCTTCCCAGTCTGATGACAATTTCGGAGATATCCCTTTTTGTCTGCGAGGATTATACAACCACATTTGGTCTCCTCGATCCAAGAGATCTGTGTTTGCTTTAACGTCGTATTTCCTCTTCATTCGATCTCCAGAAATGGAGAGGTGTTGGCGGGCATGTTCGCGAACGGCAAACATTTTCTCATGTAGTGTCTCCATGTATGCAGAAGTACTACCGTGGTCATCTTCTGGGGGCCGTCCGTGTAGTAGATCTACTGGTACCCTCATTTGCCTTCAGAAGACTAACATCGAAGGAGTGTAACCGGTCGCATCGTGTACAGCCGTTCCGTAAGACATGGCCAGAAGGGGTAGACACTCATCCCAATTTGATTGGTGTTCGTCGACCAACAAAGCTAGCTGACACTTTAATGTTCTGTTATATCTCTCGACCATTCGATCAGATGAAGGATGTAAAGGTGTCGTCCTCGTCTTGTTAATACCAAGACGTTTACACATTTCTTGAAATAGCTCCGCTTCGAAATTTCTCCCTTGGTCGGAGTGTAACTGCATCGGTACACCGAATCTAGGTACTACCTCATTTACAATCAACTCTGCTACGGTTGTAACCTCCTGGTTTCATGGTGATAATACTTCTGGCCATTTCTTAAAATAGTCCATTATCACCGAAATGTATCGGTTATCTCTCTCAGTCATGGGTAGAGGACCCATAATATCAACGGCCCATCGTTCCATGGGATAACCGACGCAAAAACCCTGTAGTTTCGAGCGTACTTTCTTGTTCGGACCTTTTCTGGATGCACATTTGTCACAATTCTTGCAGTACTTTATGACATCTTCTCTGTAATGCAGCCAATAGTAACGTTGTCTGATTCGCTCGAGAGTCTTATTTTCACCACAGTGACCAGCAGTAATGTTGTCATGTAACTCGCTTAATACAATGGCTCGCATTGAAGAAGGGAGAATTAATTGAAATCGGACATTGTCACCAGTCGCCGACTCCCATCTGCGATAAAGAGTGTCATCTTTCAAATAGAGGCTGTCCCATTGTGCCCAGTAAGCTTTTACTTCCGGCCCTAGGTGCAAACTGTCAGACCACGCTGGTTTCGAGTCATTTTCTCGTTTCAACTGAAGAACTTTTCCAACCACGGGATCATCCTCTTGCCGTTTCCTGAGGCCGCCATCGTTCGCCAATTCGGGATCCTGTATTACAGTTCGTCTTACTGCCGAAGACCTCTGTACATCTCCGTGGTTCTTCATCTCAACTCTACTGCAATGTAGACAATCATCATCAGAACATGGTCTACGAGATAGGGCATCAGCACTACTGTGAACTCTACGCGCTCGGTGCACAATGGAGAAATCATATCCCCCAAGTACTTGCATCCACCTGGCGAGTTGTCCCTCGGGTTGATGAAAGTTCATTAACCACTGAAGAGAAGCATGATCTGTGCGAAAAAGGAAGTTGTGTCCGTACAAGTGGTGGTGAAAATGTCGAATTGTACAAACAACTGCTAAGAGTTCTTTTCGCGTAACACAGTAGTTTCTTTCTGGTTTCTGTAGAGTACGGCTGAAGTACGCGATCACTCTGTTCTCTCCACCGACAACTTGACTGAGTACACCACCGATTCCTTCCTGACTAGCATCAGTGTCGACTACAAATTTGTCATTTATCATGGGAAATTGAAGGATGGGGCTACTAGTCAGAGCATTTTTCAGGTTGTGGAAAGCATCGTTGCAATTCTCACTCCAACAAAATATCTTGTCCTTCTCTGTTAGTTCGTTAAGCGGTTTTGCAATCATAGCAACATTTCTTAATCGTCGGTAATAGGTGCATAGTCCGAGGAAAGTTCGACATTCTTGCACATTCTTCAGTACAGGCCAATTTTTGACAGCGTCAACCTTCGTTGGATCTGTTTTTACATCCTCGCTGCTGATTAAATGACCAAGATATGAAACTTCTCTCTTAAAGAGATCACATTTCTTCAGGTTCAATTTGAGGCCAGCCGTGTGCAAAAGATCACATACCGTGTCTAGACGTTCCATCGTTTGTGAGAAAGAATTTCCATGCACGACAATATCATCAAGATATACCATACAAGTGTTCCATGAAAGTCCGGCGAGAATCAATTTCATTAGACGCTTAAATGTTCGTGGCGCGTTACAAAGTCCAAACGGCATTGTTTTGAATTGCCACAATCCCGATCCAATTGAAAACGCCGGTTTTTTTTTTAATTTAGATTCATCATCTAAGTTTACCTGCAAGTATCCAGACTTCAAATGCAACGTACAGAACCAGCTTGACCCTGTCAAAGCGTCCAATACGTCATGTATACGTGGCAAGGGATACGAATCCTTCTTCGTCACAGCATTCAATCGTCTGTAGTCTACGCAAAACCGAGTACTTCCATCCTTTTTCTTGCATATGACGAGGACGATAGGCGAAGACCATTCCCCAGAGGCAGGCTCTATAATGTCGTGTTCCTTCATCTCCTCGATCGCGCTTATTGCTTCTTGACGTTTTGCTTGTGGAAGTCTATATGGTCGTTGTCTCACAGGTGCAGCATTGCCCGTATCAATCTTGTGAGTCAGAATGTCTGTCCTTCCAATATCATGAGAACCCTTGGAAAATAGATCTTGTCGCACGAGTAGAAATCCCTGCATCTCCTCCCTCTCTTCCTCTTAGAGATCCGTTCCACTCTTCTCATATAGTGGTATTCAATGCGGCGGTAATTCCTTCTGCATCATCTCGACATCCATCTTTCCGTCTAATTCTCGTTGTGTTGCATTAACAACACATTCCACATGTTCGCAGGTACCGACGCACATACCATGATGTAAGGTACGTGCATCCGACTCTAAATCAACTATTCGTACAGCAACACTGGGTGATTCTAAATCGACCAACGTCCTGCCCACTACTATACCCGATGGATACTTAACTTCTTGGTGAGATTCTATTGTCCCCCATTTCATGTCAATGTTTTTCCGTGCTACTTTAACGGGTACAGTTACTTCACGTCTTGCTGGTACTGTAATTGTAGAAGACACATTAATTCTACAACACGAAACTTTGTTGTGTGATGCCTCATGGAAAAGGGGAATCTCAGTCTCCTCTATCTTTAGAACTCTGTTAGACATGTCAATAGTACAGTTCTGGGCTGATAAGAAATCAATTCCAATTATGACTTCGTCGACTATGTTGGCAACAATTACTCTATGCTCCATGACTTTATTTCCCAGACTTATACGCACAAGTGCAGCTCCCAGAACATCAGTGCTCTCTCCAGTCACTGTTACTATTCGACGCAAATCTGTTGTGAGCCGGCACAATGCCCTCTCCTCGATTCGTTTCCAGACATCCGGTCTGATGAGACTCACTCCCGACCCTGTGTCAACGAGAAGACAACAATGCTCACCTTCCACTGTACCATTTGCCACTAATCCTTCCGGTTCGCCTCCTAGAGATCTTGGCCAAGTGTCCTGGTTTCTTACAGATGTCACATGTTTTCTCTTCGGGATATTCCTTAGCATAATGTCCCATCTGGCCACACTGGTAACATTTTCCTTTTCCTTTGTATCCCTTTCTTGTCATGTTGCCTTGGTTCCGACCTCCTCGGAATGCCTTTTCGATCCTTTCCACCAGTGTGTCAAGTATTTCTTCCATGCTGTGATCCGTCTTCACTTCCCTGACTTTGATGTCACGATGAGACCTCTGCTTACTCGCCAAAGAAAACGATTCAAGCTCGATGGCCACCTTTAGCGCGTCTTGCAGCGTCTTACATCTATTCTGTCTCAGTCGAAGACGCATATCTTCCTCATTTATTGCATCTATGAACTGATCCAGTGCTAAAGTTTCATGCATGGAGGAAGTTGCGTCCGGGTAAGCCTGCATCACGAGCCGCTCAATATCACCTGCTAACTCCGGTAAGGTTTCGTCTTGTCTGCGTCTCCGATTTCGGAACTGAACACGTCCCAGTTCTGATTGGTGAGCACTGCCAAACCTTGCACTCAGCGCTGCCACCAGGGAACTAAACTAACTTCTCTTATGGGGAGGAATTGTTGCCAATATCGCAGCTGCTGGTCCCGTGAGACTGGCTGCCAAGTGCACGACCATCTCGTTATCAGTCCAGCCGTTACTTTCAGCAAGCATGCCAAATTGTGACGAAAATGCCTCCCAAGGTACTGTGCCGTTGTAAGAAGGAGGGAGAATGATTTTCTTGCTTCTTGGAATAACGTCATGTGCGGTATAAGATTCTCTTTCCGGCCCAGAAATATTGACGTCTGGTTTTGACTCTGGTGCTTGCGAAATTTCGTGTTTTCCCATCTCTTCTTGAATTGTCGATAGACGCTTTTCTAGGTCTTTTTGCGTTGCTATTATTCCAGTTGCGAAATTAGTGAACGTGCCAATTAAGTCATCCATGCTTGGCATTTCTTTTGTTTGCCTGTCGAGTTTCTTAACCGATTTCTTGGACCTCGTTTTGATGGGTGAACGTAACATGATGAAAACCAACTAGTTGATCCGCATCAACCTCCACTATACGTTGTACAAATTACAGTAGCTTTCACAATGCGATGTAAATCAAGTTACTATCAACTTTTACACATCCACTATCAACTTTTACACATCCACTGTATTGTTTTAGTTTAATATTCCGATAATACACAAACCTCCAGAAAGGCAGTGGCACCGTACATATAGCGAGACTTATAGGCCCACAGCTATATATTCTAATACCTAAAACGGCCTGTCATCAAAACAAATACTGATAATGTTCACAATTTCAACATCATAATAATCTACGTACTACAATAAATATATTTATTACACGTGTAATAAATTCGACCGTATACGTAGCCTGGTAAACAAACCGAGACTATCGGTAACGTTAATTAACTCTTCTATCGAATAGGCCTACAGTGTACGTTACAAATTGGATCAAATCTTCCTTTGATAACATACATAATCTCTCGAACGTAAGATACATATTATACACACAACACGTTCGGAAGATTCATATAACAACTACAAATGGTGATACTATTAATTCCTACCGTATGTTAAACTTAATCCCGACACCAATGTAAGCGATAAATATCCCACTCCTGACTCCAAATTTGACCGAACTATGACACATAAATTAAGCAAATTAATAGTCACCAATTATATGAACACAAAACAAGTGTATTTTATTGTAAGGTATAATAAATACTGTAAAATTGTAACATAAACATGAGAACCGCGGTAACTTACCGCTCGGTAGCAGGCTCAAACAGCAACTGAACAATTCCAAAACTAAACTCCTGCGCGTGAACACAACTACGCACAAAGCGCGTCCCCACTGTGTGCCAAAACCCTGCGCACAGGGCGCTTCCTCTATTACAATATGATAAACAGATTTAGACATTGTGCTTTCGAGAATTTTGCTCAGGAGAGCCGTGGCAGCCATTTTCCAAAATGGCCTCCATTTCACATTCCTGTATAATTATTATGTGCTATCCGTTTCCCATTCATGATGAAACTGTGCACTTTACGAAAATACACGTTTCCTAGAACTAATTCGCTATCATTTTTAGATATCATTTTAATCAAATAATCACTAAAGTTGCCAATTTAAAGAGTTTTGCAATAAAGAAATAAAGCAAAAATCAAAGGTTTAACCTAAAACAAAATTGGAAGTAGCGCTTTGATACTTGTATAAATCATTTCCAATATCATTTGCAAAATAATTTATACGTTGCCAACTTGAAGACCGCAAAATCTTTCATGAAACATTAATACACACTTATTGTAATATTAATAGAAATAATAATAATAATAATAATAATATAATTATATAATTGATAATAGTAATTATTATTATTAGTAGTTATTAATTCTTCTTCTTCTTCTCCTTCTTCTTCTTCTTATTACTATTATTATTAATCATCAACATAATCATCATAATAAATGTATAAAGAACAAAAGACCTACACTCATGCACACACAAGCACACACACACACACACACACACACACACACACACACACACACACACACATACACACACACACATATACACACACATTATCGGAAGATGTATGTCTAATAGGAATGAGAGCACTCGTACTAATGCCGAGTCTGCGTGTGCAACAACCTGCTCATCTATAGTGTTGAAATCGCAGTGTCTCTGTCTGCAGGAACTGGCTATGTGCCCTGGGGAGCCTTGACATATACTGATATCCCCCCTCCCACAATTCGACCACACCAGCAGTACCCCCTTCTCCGATTGGTTGTAATTAGGGAATGACCAATCTGAGAAGAGATTCCTGCCGATGATCGTGGTCAAAGAGGTGGGGGTTAGGGGGATTGTTGGTATATCATATTATGCAAGCACCTCGGGCCGCAGATCGCCAGTCTCTGCAGACAATTCACTGCGATTTCAACATTATTAATTGATAGATATTTCATTTTTAATGGAATGAGCAGAGAGATGAAGCAAGTAAACAAGAGTGTAAGGACGCAAGTGAAGAAGACAATGGCAAAGGTCAAGAGTAGAGCATATGATGAAGTGTATGAGAAATTGGACACAAAGGAGGGAGAGCCAGATCTAAACAGATTAGCTAGGCAACGAGAGAGGGATAGTTAAGATATGTTGCGGGTTAGGAAAAAGACGAGAATGTTTTGAAAGAGGGTGTTTTACAAAGACGACATGAATATTTGGAGAAACTGATGAATGAAGAAAACATGAAAGAGGAAAGGGTAGATGCTAGAGTCAGACTAGATGTGGATGTACAACCTAGCTATCATTTCGAAAGATGTGAGAGCAATATGAAAAGAATAAAGAATTGAAACGCTATGAGTCCAGACGATATACCAGTAAAGGCATGGATGTGTTTGGGTGGCATGGGTGTGCATTTCCTGACAAAGCTGTCAAATAGGATCTTGGGTAGTGAAAGAATGCCAGATAACTGGTGAAAAAGCATGTTAGTGTCAATCTAAGAATAGAGATAAATTGCAAAGTTAAAGTTATTATAGAGAAAGAAAATTAATAAATCATATACTATGAAGCTCTGGGAAAGAGTGGTGGACGCTAGGATGAGAAATAAAGTGCCAGTTTTGTGAGGAGCAGGTACGGCTTTATGCCAAGTAGGATCATAATGGATGAGATATTTGCATAAAGGGGCATTGTGTCTTTGCAGATCTCGAAAAGGCTAATGACAGGAGCCAAGAGATAACTTATATTATTGCATAAGAAAGTCAGGGGTAGTAAAAGTATGTGGGGATAGTGCAGGATATAAGAAGTATGCTAGACAGTCGTAAGGTGTGCAGTAGGGTGACTGAAGACTTTAAAGTGAGAGTTGGATGGCACCAAGGATTTAGCGCTGAGCCCTTTTACAATGGTGATGGACAGGCGGACCTGTAGAGGTGGGGAGGTCCCATGAACCGGTCATTATCTCCGCAGATGACATCTGTGATTTGCTCTGAGAGCAGGGAGCAGATTGAGGAAAATTTGGGAAGTTGGAGCATAGGGTCCATGCTTGGAGATATGCTATGAGAGGACGGGTTGAAATATAGCCGGACAAAAGCAGAGCACATAATTATGTGTTATTGAGATTGTAGCTGGAGATACGGTGAAACTGAAAATATTTAAACTCAACATAATTGCAAAGAAATGGGGACTGTAACACGGAAGACAGTGAAGAGAGTTATACAAGAGAGACGTGTGACAAAGTTGTATCGGGCAGAACAAAGGGCAACATCAGCTATATGACAGTGGTTGGATCAGCCACTCACACAAAATGACGGGGAGAAGAGTTTGGTATGGCACAGTTAAAGACGTTGCGATTTTCTGTGGGATCGAGTAACAGGATGAGACAAATTTAGAAATGAGTTTGTGAGAGAGACAACGAAATCAAACATGAAGGATGCGGGATAAGGCGAGTGGGGGAAGATTGCGGTATAGCTTGGGCATGTCCAAACTAGAGATACAGAGTTCGTACATAGGGAAAAAGCTCCTGGAAATGGTACCACTAGGACAAAAGGAAGAGCGGTAGACCAAACAGGAGGTTTGTGAATGTGGCAAGAGACTACAGAGGATATGAGGATGGTTGGTGTGACAAAGGACAAATGACAGAATAGATCGTGATGGAGAGACCGTATTCAGTGTGGCCACTTCTCATTTGTAGGAGCGGCCGGAAGAGAGAAAGAAAGGTGTTCCACAACCTCCACTTGTGGATTTTGTTTACCTATCTATGTCATTTGCTTGGTTGCTTCACGTTAGTGTAAAAGTACTAGCCGTATTATCATAGTAAAATGTTTAGTAAAGATCAGGCTAGTGCTCTCATTTGCAATAGTAGCAGTACTCTCATTTCCATGAGGTATACATATGTGTGTCATAATCTTTGTGAGGAGCTGGTGATCATCTAGGGGTCTGTTTCATCAATGTCTCTCCTAAAAGTCTCTCCTAACTCTGGCTTAGGAGAGACAAAATCTCTCCTAAGCCTTTGATGAAACGGACCCCTGTATCATTCTGAAATTTATGTGAGTATTTGTGCGTGTGTTTGTGTGTGTATGTATGTATATAGGTATGCGCGTAGTACTTTTAATGGTATAGTGTAAAATAATATATTCATTATGGTGGTTATTATTATTATTACTATTATTATTATTATTACTATTGTCATTATTGTTATTATTTTATTACATTGTTATTGTTATTATTATTACATTGTTATTATTATTATTATCATTGTTATTATTATCATCATCAACATCTTCATCATTATTTCTATATTATTTTTGTCATTATATTACCATTATCATTTTTGGGTTTTGTTGTATACATTACATATTTCATTTCAACGATTTAGCAGTCTTCAAATTGGCAACATCATAAATTATTTTGCAACAAATTACACTGAAAATAATTGATACAAGTACCAAAGCGTTATTTTCAAATATTTCCGTTTCTAGCTTAATTTCTTATCTTATTTTATAATTTTGTATACAAACTTCTTCAAATTGGCAACTTTAATAATTACTTGATTATAATGATGTCTAGAAATGAATCCCAAAAAATTATAACAAAATTGAACGTACACATGATGCCCAATTTCACTACAAATGGACAAGGAATGGCACATTCTACACTTAAGGAATTCTGAATTTCGGCCATTTTGAAAATTCGCTGCCACGGCTCTCCTGGGCAAACTTTTCGAGGGCCCAATATCAGAATTTGCGTTTTATGTACAAATCAACATCTGTGCCAAATTTGGTGCTTTTAGAGAAAAGTGAACAATTATTCGACTTAACCGCCGGACTAATTTTCCTGACGATACGAAAAAAGTCATTGTTCATAAATCGGATACAACTGCTAATCTCTACCTGCTACCAAAAATTCATAAAGAGGGTATCCCAGGTAGACCAATAGTCTCGGGATGCTCTTGCCCCACGGCTCAAATTTCAAAATACGTTGACTATCACTTACGCCCTATCGTAAAAAAAAACTCCCATCATACCCCCAAGACACTACCGACTTCCTCCGCTATATCAACTACATGAATGACTCCCACACACCCCTCCCATCCCATGCTTTACTCGTCTCGGCTGACGTCACCTCACTATTATACTAATATCCCCCACGATAAAGGACTAGCTGCCTGCCAACTAGTTCTTAACTTCCGCGACACACAGGACCCACCAACCACAGATATTATTCGTCTTCTAGAACTCATACTAAAACTGAATGCCTTTCAATTTAACGGCAACCAATACTTACAAATACAGGCCACGGCGATGGGAACACCATGTGGCCCGTCCTACGCCAACATATTCATGGGTGCACTTGAAGAAAAAAATGTTATCCTCCTACCCCCACCCCCACTATGTTGGAAAAGATACATTGATGACATCCACCTCATTTGGCTGATGGGTGATGACAAATTAGACGAATTTGAGTCGTTTCATAACAGGTTTCATACCACCATCAAATTTACATTCAGTTGCTCCAACACCGAGATCCCCTTCCTATGACGTCCTCCTTCAAACAAAAGAGGGGTATCTGTGCACAGAAATATACTGTAAACCCATCACAACCCACATAAACTGTAAATCAACCTGGGTAATGCTCGCTTTGCCACAAACAATACGTAGGAAAAACACAAAACACTCGATACATAAGATTCAACAACACGCGCTCAGACATAAACAAGTACTATTTACTAATTTTCATGGATTGTCTACTTTACACTTATACTCATATGCATGTTTATATTTTGTTGTTATATTACAGTATCCTGATGATAGAACATAGTTAAAACGTCTCATTCCCTATAGTCTTTATTTCTTACAAGTATATACATCACTGTTGGAATACTC
>JZLH01S0002541.1:69807-96583 GCA_001188425.1 Eucidaris tribuloides
ACACACACACACACACGCGCGCGACGCACACACACACACACACACACACACACACAAACACACACACAAACACACACAAAGGCTAGATTAATGCAATTCAGTATTCTGCGTATTGTCAGCGCGAAACAAGAAAAACAGTAGAATCCACTAAAAATCTCTCTGCCAGACTTATATTTGCCATCAGTCGCACAACACATACACACACTACTCCTCTTTTGAATAACCTCCTTTGGCTTCCATTTCAAAAACGAATTTGGTTCAAACTGTGCTAATACATTTACAAAATATTACATGAGTCTGCTCCTACATATCTCCAGAACTTGATCTCTGTTTACACACCTACACGTACCCTACGTTCAACACCGGATAAAAGTTTACTAACCATCCCACGAAGTTCTTTATCAGTCGGTGACAATTAAGCGTTTTAATGTTTCAGCCCCCAAATTCTGGAATAATCTCCCACTCACAATTAGAGAACACCCGACACTTGACATTTTCAAAAAGCATCTCAAAGCGTTTCTTCAAAGTGTTTAAGCTCGATGGCAACATTTGTTGCGCACGATAAATACTCGTTATTATTTTTAGTAGTAGTAGTATTATTTTATAATATATATATATAATAAATATTATTTCTTTTATATTTATATATATATTTATATATATTTATATATATATATATTATATTATTATATATATTTATATATTATGGTTGTATCGTCTTCTTATAATGTGAGTGCTCAAAACGTGTGGCCAGTAGTGATGGTATAGCTATGAGATACACAGACTCTCTTGTCGTTTCTCGGAGTTTCACGGTTAGCATTTCAATCGATGGTTAGCTTAAAAAAAATAAAAAATATTGTTTTTTTTTAAATTAATTTCATGGAAAATGTCGGGGGGGGGACCGACATTTTTGACTTATATTTTATATTATAGATCAAAGGTTAAAAGGTTATATGAGTAATTACTATCTGAAAGACTGCGTTGCTCTTTCAGATGAGGTATAAATTGTAATCTGAAGCCTTTTTAACCCATTAGATGCTATTATGTAAAATTTTTGGGGGTCCCCCCGAGATTTTTCATTAATAAAAAAATAAAATAAAGACATTCAGAATCTATTATTGCAGGGTTATGACTTTGGGGCATAAAACTTTCAAATAACAAAAAGTCCCCAAAAGTAAACTCGGGCTTTAAGACGCAATAATCCGTAATACGTTACTCTAATTGTTAGCAGTCCTTTGGTGTTCAGCAGGTAGGTGCGAGCAGATCTATTACAATCTATTACAATTCTTTACAGATCAGAATTTGGCGGATTAAAGGCGAGCTGGTGGATTCGTAAGTGTTGTGTCTTTTGAAGTTACACAGGACAAGTACTTGTTTTCGTGTTGGTACTTGGATATAAGCTCTATTCGTTTGTTCAGCAACGTTTGTTTGTCGGCATTGATGATGAAGAGATTTCGGTCAGGCGTAGGTCACATCGCTTTGTTTCATTGTTGTATGCTTGGGATCTGCTGGCTGCTATCCAATTGATGGTGAACTGCTTTTTTGATTTTGATTTTTTTTTAGCCAGCAGACAATCAACGCCGGCAGCAGTTTCTTAAAACTCATCAACAAACACTTCCCGAAAAACTCAACATTAAAGTGATAGGCTAACATTGTGGAGCTTCAATTTAAGAAATTGTCAAACTTTGATATCTGAGCTACATAGTAGTGTTCAAATGGACAAATAAACACCCTAGAATACAAACGTTTGGAAAGTTACACAGCCAATGGCAAGTTATGCATGAATAAACAATTAAAACCCGGGGCGAGTTTTAATAGTCTAGATGTACACACAGTAAGTCTATGGGACGAAATGGGCAAGTGAATCTGGTCAACTTACGATTTTCACTTTTTAAAGCACTGAATAATCATTTTGAAATACAATTTTTTTAGGGCTTCATTTTTAAACCTCATCAAAGACACTGGTATCATGGGGAATCACGTGGCTTAGATTTTTTTAACTGTGGTAGATGTTAGCCAATACCTTTAAGCAAAATATTCAACAGGAACACAATAAAAATTAGCAACAACTGTATGCCCAATGTCGATAACATCATCAGAACACACAAGAAGAAAATATCGTCTACTAACACCACCACTGTCCAGCCAGAATTCCTGCAATTGCTGCAAAAAGACCTATGTCCCCTCCTAGGGAATTGCCAGGGCACCAATATCGTCTACAAATAAAAGGAACCGACGATACACAGCACTACATAGGCCTGATTGACGCCCCCCTTCAAACTGATACAAAGCAATCACTTACAGTCTTTCAAACATGAAAAGTACGGAAATAGCTGCTGCAGCTGCACAGAACTTTTTAAGCAGGTCTGGAGGCTCAAAAGAAACAAAATGCTATTCACCACCATTTCGACAGTAGGCAGCAGATCCCAAGAATACAGCAATGAAACAAAGCGATGTGACCTACGTCTGACTGAAAAAAAAAACTCGTCATCATCAATGCCGACAAACAAACGTTGCTGAACAAACGACCAGAGCTTATATCCAAGTGCCGACACGGAAACAAGTACTAGCTGTGTAACTTGAAAAGAGACAACACTTAAGAATCCACCTGCTCGCCTTTAATCCCCCAACTTCTGATCTAAATAGAATTGGTTGTAATAGATCTGCTCACACCTACCTACTGTACACAATAGGACTGCTAACAATAAGAGTAACATATTAAGGATTACTGTGTCTTAAATCTTCACTTGTAACTTGTACGTGTACTTGAGTGTGTTTATTTAGGAATGTGTTTTTTTTTTTTCAAAAAGCTAACCAGTCGTCTGGTAATCGCTTAACGCGTGAAACTGCGAGTAACACGGAGGGTCTGATACAGAAACTATTGGGTCTTCTTTTCGCTTAGTAATGATAGTCATTGGTCTTAAAATGCTGCCTATATTTTCTTCACTCCAGAAACAAAATAAAAAAGTTTATTCATTTGTTAATAGTGTACTCTTAACAAAATCTCCCCTGAAACTTTAATTATTAGGTTTATCTTGAAAAAGAATTCGGCATATCATTGCAAATCGCTATTCTTTTAAAATCATCGGAGTTGAAAATCACATTTGTCTCAACACAGCCAAAGATTTTGATAACGTCTTCTCTGATTAAACAAAAGTATTTCCTTCCTTTCTTGTTATTCATTGGGTAGAATGGACTGAATTGGACAACAAGTAATTGTTCACACCAGTGCACATGTATAAATGGCACAGTCTTTTGTTCGCCACACGGGTGTGGTCAGAACGAAGAGTGTTCATTAGATGATGACGGTCTTCGAGATTGTTACTGCAAGGAAAATTTCAAGAGAATTGGGAGTGATTGCATAACAGGTAATCTCAGATATAATAAAGGTATTCAATAAGTAAAGGGAATTGAATTTCAATTATCTTATTTCAAAACGATCTCCACTATCTGATGTTATTGGACACCATGTAGTTTCACATGTCCTTAAAATGTTCTCGCTCGCTCCGCTTGCTCGCACATTGATATAGGCCATGAAAACCCAACTTCAAAATTTAATGTTATGGCATTTACTGCTGTTATATGACAACAAAAGATCGAGAAAACACATTACGTGAAAGGTCTAAAATGTTATCACAATAAAAGTTATATGCCAGTGTTTAGAGATAGTGGTATATTTTACACGTTGTAGATGTCCCTTTTTCAAGAAATATCTCTTGATTTGGGGGCGTCCTTAAAATTTGGAAATTTAATCGATCGCCCCCCCCCCCCCCACTCCTCGGACCGGATTTACGCCCGCGATTGTGACAGCGTATGATGCTTAGATATGTCTCTTGTATCACATGTCATGCCAATTTGTCGTGACGTCTGAAGTCCTAAAGAATTCGTGTTTTGTGCAATTATCTCCTAAATAAGGTAAATGAACAAGTTCATGCACAGGGCATTTATATTAAAGGTCATTACTGATGCTCAACGTATGTATCCACGTGTCACGACGAACGCGTACGTGCGTGTTAACTTATATATTTACATAGACATACTGGGATCACCTAGTCGTCTCAGTGACTAATTTAAGTCTATTCTCTCAGTAATATCGCGAAGCCTCGACATATACAGGGTGTCCCAGAAAAAAGGAAACTGAGATTGATGAAAATATTTTTTTATATCTTAATAACAAGTATAACTAGATTTTAATTCGTCACTAAGACGAATTGGTGATCCGCGTAACCGCTCAGATCATTAGATTTAAAGAAAATGTGACAAACAATGTATATCAATTATCATTGCATGATGAAATATGTCCCTCATCACCTGAAAATGTCTATCAAACAATAATTGAAAATTCAACGTGTGCGTACGCGTTCATCGCGACGCGCGGACGGTTATGATTAGCACCAGTGATGACTTTTGACCTGAAGTTACTGTGCACTAAGTTCTGTTATCTTAATCTACCCCATTCATGAGATATTCGTGAAATACGATTTCTTTGTGACGTAATAGATGACGCCACAAGTATTCGGCATGCACAGTAGTGCCTGAACTGTTATCTACGGATCATAGGCCATCAGAATGACCAATGCAAGGTAGGGATCATCGTTTATTCTAGAGAAAAATGACTGATTTAAGTTTTAATTTAAACGTACGCGTACGCGTTCGTCGTGACGCCCGCACGCATATGATAAGCACGCATGATGACCTTTGACGTGAAGTTACTATGTACCAGGTTTGGTGATGTTACTCGACTCCAGTCATGAGATATGCCCGAAATACGATTTTTCTTTGTGACGTCATAGATGACGTCACAACACTTTGGCATAGAAAGTGATGCCTGAAATGCTATCTGCGCATCATAGTCTATTAGAATAAGCAATAAAAATTAGGGGTCACGGTTAATTTTAGAGAGTTATGAGTGATTTTAAAATGCCCATTATTCACTACGCGCGCAATGCGCGCGCATTTATGTTTTTTGGACTTGTAAGCGATATTTTGGGTCCTAGTGGTCGGGAAAGGGTTCTAATTGATGGAGAATTCAGTCAGAAATTCAAATCCATCGAAAAAACGACGGTATTTGGTCGGGAAAAGGGTGCGCGCGAAAAAAACGCGCGCGTACGCGCGCGCACCAAATGCTCCAAATGACCTGAAACGTATACTGCTGTTAATAAGAAGTCATTTGGATCATTTTAAAAATTCAAAAAAAAATTGACGCGCCCGTGCAAGCCCATCGTGACGCGCGCGCGCACGTGGTTAGATCCAAAAGTTGACCCTTGACCTTAATTTTACCATGGTCAAATATGGGACCATAATTCAATTTCAATAATGAGATATTGACAAATAATTGTTTTCATTAATGACGTCATAGATGACGTCACGGATGATTAATGATATTGACAGGATACTCATACCGAGGTATTGACATGGGCAATAACCTTGCTGATTCAAACATTATTGCCGATGTCGTTCTTGAGATATCGTCTGAACAAAAAAGGAAGAAAGAAACATGAATAAAGATTCTGACGAAATCTATGGTGATCCGCGGATACGCGGATCACCAAAAATAATTTCGTACATATTTGGAAAGCATGTTTTGTTTTCTTTAATTTGATACCAGTCACAGAAATGCCATTTAAGCAAATCTGAGCAAACACAATTAGAAAGGATACAGTCATAAAATAATTTGCACGAGCAAATTTGGAATTTGTACTGTCATCCTTGGGATGTATTCGGAATATCTGCGATATTCAAGAACATCATTAAAAAGCATTTTTTTTTCATAATACCACATTTGTGAAAATTTTGATTTGATAAGAGGTTTGTTTACAAAAATGTTCCAAAATGCATTTTAACTCTGCTTTCTGGATTTGGCAGCCAGCGTCCAAGAAATTACCTTGCGAACAAGATTTGGGCCCTTTTGTTGTAAAGTCAGTCGTGCGTAAACTTTTGTTCAGCTCACTTCCAATTTCTCAAAATGTATTCATTCTCAAAATTACGCTAAAACATGCATGTTTTAAATTTAATTGTTCTCTGGCATGCCTTATTCATTTTTTACGCATAAGGTGTCAGATAAAAGAAGAAATGAATGTTTATATCATGGTTTTGTTTCTTAATTACTACTCTTAATACCCTAAAATGCACTCAAAGATCGTATATGTGCGGGCAAATTAAATATTGGTACCAACAATATCCATTGTCTTGATAAACGATGAATACTAAAATGTGTACCAAATAAAAGAAGAGAAGCAGAGCTTGTCAAATATACTTAATTCATTGAACAAATAGTTTACTATGATACTTTTGCTATGAAATCCAGTTTCCTTTTTTGGGAGACACACTGCATAAGCTCCTGATATGTTGGCCCTTCCTATCACCTCCTTAAACCGCTAGTATCATTTGCATCAATGCCTTACATTAACGAAAACAAACACTAACGAAAATGAAAGACAGTGCGTCCCCCCCACCCCCTACCAGTGAGAAACACTCCGCAATCCCACGCAAAGTCTGCCAACGGCACTTTTAAAAGAAATTATGAAAAGGAAAGCAAAGCTCTCACGAAATTTAGGATAATTTTTTATAAAAAAGATATCAGGTACATAATTGGTTTGATAACAATACTACTGTGAAATCAATGTCATCATTAAAACAATCTTGTTGAAAATACGGCTCCGTTTGGGATCCCGATGAAATGCGAGCTTTTGAGCAATCAGGATAAATGTATCAAGGAAGAGAGAAAATGATTGAAATTTCTTATTATTAAAAAAAAAAAATCTCAGAACTATTTCCGCCCGACTGCCTTCTTGTCTTCGTTTCATAGATATGGAATCACCAATTTGTCCTGCCAATATAACAACGATAACATCTGATGGGGCAAACAGTACCCAAGTTACGTTCGATATGGCGGCTTCTGATAACGTCGATGCAAATCTTACAGTTGTGTGTACACCAGCAAGTGGTACCAGCTTCCTTTTTGGAAAGACGCTTGTAAACTGTATGTTTGGCGATTCTGCCGGAAATATGGATAACTGCACATTTGTTGTGAATGTGTTAGGTGGGTATAGCTTAGACCGACCTTAGATTTAACATGATATCAAAGCTTAGGTAAAGACATATTTATTTTTGTCCTTATTCATCTTGTACACGAGTTGCCTTTTCTTTCTGATTTCTAACTTTACGGCGGAGTTTGATAGCAGCAGTGAGATTGAGAAAAGTGATTTACGCCTCCGGTGGAAAACAAATTAATAACTTAGAACTAAAATAAACACTGCATAACGTGTCTCCATTTGGGAAAATTTCTTTTATATTGTTTTCATCATGAAAGAAGCACGGTCGCAATAGATTGGATTTAATTATTCCCATCAATGTTTCGAAACTCCCATGATCCTATGAACTAAATTTGGTACTACAGGTGATTTGCAATATAACTGTACTTGGAAGAAAGAGTGAGTAGTTTCCTGCAAATATTTCACACCAACCAACTGCCTGGAAGACTCTTTAATTTTGCCATCCATACCGTACTCCAATCACAAAAACCTCTTTCAAATCCCACTCTATTGTTATCCTACAACAAGTTTTCTGAAAAGTCAGGGCTTTTTGCACTAATCCGCCAATTTTACATTGGTTGCAGATATGGAACCTCCTAAACTAATCTGTCAAGATGTCACTGGATACACAGACGAGGGATTGACAACGTCTACCAGCATCATGTTCATGCCTGATGCTATCGATAATGTGGACGCGTCCCCTGCAGTTACCTGTTCACCTGAGTCTGGAAGCCAATTTGACCTTGGTACTGCAAGGGTCAACTGTACTGCTGTGGATCAATCTGGGAATAAAATCTTTTGTTCATTTAATGTAACAGTCCTGGGTAAGAAAGTAATTCATATTAACGTCGTGATAATAAGCTCATATTATCTGAATGAACATGCACCCAATTAGTACACCGAAACAACAACCGAATTGGCAAGGTGTCTCAAGTTCACACTATTTCAAAGACACGTCAATCTAAGTGCATCATAAAATAGGTTATGGCTGATAAAATTTGCCAACAAAGTCCTTGAATACAACTGTATTTTCTGAAACATTAACAGGACATTTAACCTCAACAGTCAGATAGTCTTGATACAAAAAAATCTAGTCGACAGAAAAAATACCCGATAGGGCGTTAACTATTTTTGGAGTCGCTGAAACGTGCATATATAACGGGGCGTGTTTTAGATGACTAGACAGAAATTTTCAGAATGTAGAAAAAAAGAGGTGTCATAGTGCTGAAGATCAAAACAAGGCTACGTTGGTGAATACGATCGAGTTATACGGCAGACAAAAGGGAAACACTCCACAATCTTACTTAAAGTCTTTCAACGGCACCTTTGAAAAAATTATTGAAAGGAAATCCATTTTCACACGAAATTCAAGATGACGATTTGAAAAGAGTTTTTAGGCCTATAATTGTTTTGATAAGAAATACTAGTCAGTCATCAATATCATCGTAAAGTAATTGTTGAAAATAAAGCTTATACCTCAGGTTGGGTTCAACTTAAAACACAACCTTTTTGAGCAATCATGTTAAATGTATCAAGGAAGAGAGAAATGATTGAAGTTTCCTGCTATTGTTTAAACATTGTCTATGAACTATTTCCGCCTGACGACCTTCCTGTCTTCGATTCGTAGATATGGAACCACCAATTTGCCCTGACAATATAACAACGAATACATCTGATGGGGCAAACAGTACCCAAGTTACGTTCGACATGGCGGCTTCTGATAACGTCGATGCAAATCCTACAGTAGTGTGTACACCAGCAAGTGGTACCAGCTTCCTTTTTGGAAAGACGCTTGTAAACTGTATGGTTGGCGATTCTGCAGGAAATATGGATAATTGCACATTTCTTGTGAATGTGTTAGGTGGGTATAGCTTAGACCGACTTTAGATTTAACATAATATCAAAGCTTAGGTAAAGACATATTTATTTTTGTCCTTATTCATCTTGTACACGAGTTGCCTTTTTTTCTGACTTCTAACTTTACGGCGGAGTTTGATAACAGCAGTGAGATTGAGACAAGTGACTCACGCCTCCGGTGGAAAACAAATTGATAACTTAGAACTAAAATAAACACTGCGTAACGTGTCTCCATTTGGATATAGGGGAAATTCCTTTTACATTGTTTTCATTATGAATGAAGCACGGTCGCAAAAGATTGGATTTAATTATTCGCATCAATGTTTCGAAAAGCTCATGATCCTATGCTCTAAATTTGGTACTACAGGTGATTTGCAATATAAATTTATTTGGAAGAAAGAGTGAGTAGTTTCCTGCAAATCTTTTACACCAACCAACTGCCTGAAAGACTCTTTAATTTTGCCGTCCATACCGTACTCCAATCAAAAAACCTCTATCGAATCCCACTCTATTGTTATCATACAACAAGTTTTCTGAAAAGTCAGGGCTTTTTGCTCTAATCCGCCAATTTTACATTGGTTGCAGATATGGAACCTCCTAAACTAACCTGTCAAGATGTCACTGGATACACAGACGAGGGATTGACAACGTCTACCAGCATCATGTTCATGCCTGACGCTATCGATAATGTGGACGCGTCCCCTGCAGTTACCTGTTCACCTGAGTCTGGAAGCCAATTTGACCTTGGTACTACAAGGGTCAACTGTACGGCTGTGGATCAATCTGGGAATAAAATCTCTTGTTCATTTAATGTAACAGTCCTGGGTAAGAAAGTAATTCATATTAACGTCGTGATAATAAGCTCATATTATCTGAATGAACATGCACCCAATTAGTACACCGAAACAACAACCGAATTGGCAAGGTGTCTCAAGTTCACACTATTTCAAAGACACGTCATTGCTGATAAAATCTGCCAACAAAGTCCTTGAATACAATTGTGTTTTCTGAAACATTAACGAGACGTTTAACCTCAACAGTCAGATAATCTTGATACAAAAAATTTAGTTGACAGAAAAAAATACCCGATAGGGCGTTATCTATTTTTGGATTCGCTGAAACGTGCATATATAACGGGGCGTGTTATAGATGACTACACAGAAATTTTCAGAATGTAGAAAAAAAGAGGTGTCATAGTGCTGAAGACCAAAACAAGGCTACGTTGGTGAATACAATCGAGTCATACGGCAGACCAAAGGGAAACACTCCACAATCTTACTTCAAGTCTTCCAACGGCACCTTTGAAAGAAATTATTGAAAGGAAATCCACTTTCACACCAAATCCAAGATAACGATTTGAAAAGAGTTTTTAGGCCTATAATTGTTTTGATAACAAATACTAGTCAGTCATCAATATCATCGTAAAGTAATTGTTGAAAATAGAGGTTATACCTCGGGTTGGGTTCAAGTTAAAATACACCATTTTTGAGCAATCATGTTAAATGTATCAAGGAAGAGAGAAATGATTGAAGTTTCCTGCTATTGTTTAAACATTGTCTATGAACTATTTCCGCCTGACGGCCTTCCTGTCTTCGATTCGTAGATATGGAACCACCAATTTGCCCTGCCAATATAACAACGAATACATCTGATGGGGCAAACAGTACCCAAGTTACGTTCGACATGGCGGCTTCTGATAACGTCGATGCAAATCCTACAGTAGTGTGTACACCAGCAAGTGGTACCAGCTTCCTTTTTGGAAAGACGCTTGTAAACTGTATGGTTGGCGATTCTGCAGGAAATATGGATAATTGCACATTTCTTGTGAATGTGTTAGGTGGGTATAGCTTAGACCGACTTTAGATTTAACATAATATCAAAGCTTAGGTAAAGACATATTTATTTTTGTCCTTATTCATCTTGTACACGAGTTGCCTTTTCTTTCTGATTTCTAACTTTACGGCGGAGTTTGATAGCAGCAGTGAGATTGAGACAAGTGATTTACGCCTGTGGTGGAAAACTAAAATAAACACTGCGTAACGTGTCTCCATTTGGATATAGGGGAAATTCCTTTTACATTGTTTTCATTATGAAAGAAGCACGGTCGCAATAGATTGGATTTAATTATTTGCATTAATGTTTCGAAAAGCTCATGATCCTATGCTCTAAATTTGGTACTACAGGTGATTTGCAATATAAATGTACTTGGAAGAAAGAGTGAGTAGTTTCCTGCAAATCTTTCACACCAACCAACTGCCTGGAAGACTCTTTAATTTTGCCGTCCATACCGTACTCCAATCAAAAAACCTCTATCAAATCCCACCAGGGTTTGCCGGTAAATACCGGGTGGTAAATACCGGTATTTACCGGTAAATACCGCCTTGTTATTTTTGACAAAAACGGGAAATACCAGGAAATACTGGGAAATACTATAAAAAAAGTTATTTCTTGAAGGATAATAACTCAAAAATGTACAGATTGTTGCTCAGTAAGTGTGATTCAACACAAATATACAACAAAAAACTAACTTAAGTGATGATGGGGTACAAGGGACTCATTATGATTGGTGGGACAGATTTTCTACACAGCCAAATCAATACTAAAAGTATGGAAATTTTAAAATCACCTGCTTTTCTTTTAGAATTTTTTTCAATCATTTCAGTCAGCAAATATCTGAATTGCTCCATAAATCCAGAACACTTCAAATAGCAAACCCCATTGACAGATGTTGATTTTGACCCTGTATATTCAGCAAGATGAGGGCTGCACTCCACAATGTAGCACCTGAATAATGTATAGTGTTATACTGCCTGTATTGGACAGTGTGTGAAATAACATTGAATTAAATTATCAAAATTGAAAAGAGGTTCTTCAGAGTCTATTCATCTGAAATTTATCGGTTCAAGATGGTTTTGTGCAAGAAGAGCCCAAATGAACTGCATTAATGGCCTTCTTAGTTGACCTTGTACAACTTCAAGAGTACACGGCTAGGTATTGCCCACGTATTTCCCAGTATTTCCCAGTATTTCCCAGGTATTTCCCAGTATTTCCTGGTATTTCCCAGTATTTCCCAGTATTTCCCAGTATTTCCCAGTATTTCCCGCCTGGGTGGGAAATACAGGTATTTCCCGGGAAATTGCCAACCCTGAATCCCACTCTATTGTTATCATACAACAAGTTTTCTGAAAAGTCAGGGCTTTTTGCTCTAATCCGCCAATTTTACATTGGTTGCAGATATGGAACCTCCTAAACTAACCTGTCAAGATGTCACTGGATACACAGACGAGGGATTGACAACGTCTACCAGCATCATGTTCATGCCTGACGCTATCGATAATGTGGACGCGTCCCCTGCAGTTACCTGTTCACCTGAGTCTGGAAGCCAATTTGACCTTGGTACTACAAGGGTCAACTGTACGGCTGTGGATCAATCTGGGAATAAAATTTCTTGTTCATTTAATGTAACAGTCCTGGGTGAGAAATTAATTGATATTAACGTCGTGATAATAAGCTCATATTATCTGAATGAACATGCACCCAATTAGTACACCGAAACAACAACCGAATTGGCAAGGTGTCTCAAGTTCACACTATTTCAAAGACACGTCAATCTAAGTGCATCAGAAATAGGTTATGGCTGATAACATCTGCCAACAAAGTCCTTGAATACAATTGTATTTTCTGAAACATTAACGAGACGTTTAACCTCAACAGTCAGATAGTCTTGATACAAAAAATCTAGTTGACAGAAAAAATACCCGATAGGGCGTTAACTATTTTTGGATTCGCTGAAACGTGCATATAGCGGGGCGTGTTATAGATGACTAGACAGAAATTTTCAGAATGTAGAAATAAAAGAGGTGTCATAGTGCTGAAGACCAAAACAAGGCTACGTTGGTGAATACAATCGAGTCATACGGCAGACAAAAGGGAAACACTCCACAATCTTACTTAAATTTTTCCAACGGCACCTTTTAAAAAAATTATTGAAAGGAAATCCACTTTCACACCAAATCCAAGATAACGATTTGAAAAGAGTTTTTAGGCCTATAATTGTTTTGATAACAAATACTAGTCAGTCATCAATATCACCGTAAAGTAATTGTTGAAAATAAAGGCTATACCTCGGGTTGGGTTCAAGTTAAGCAATCATGTTAAATGTATCAAGGAAGAAAGAAATGATTGAAGTTTCCTGCTATTGTTTAAACATTGCCTTTGAACCATTTCCGCCTGACGGCCTTCCTGTCTTCGTTTCGTAGATATGGAACCAATTTGCCCTGACAATATAACAACGAATACATCTGATGGGGCAAACAGTACCCAAGCTACGTTCGACATGGCGGCTTCTGATAACGTCGATGCAAATCCTACAGTAGTGTGTACACCAGCAAGTGGTACCAGCTTCCTTTTTGGAAAGACGCTTGTAAACTGTATGGTTGGCGATTCTGCAGGAAATATGGATAATTGCATATTTCTTATGAATGTGTTAGGTGGGTATAGCTTAGACCGACTTTAGATTTAACATAATATCACAGCTTAGGTAAAGACATATTTATTTTTGTCCTTATTCATCTTGTACACGAGTTGCCTTTTCTTTCTGATTTCTAATTTTACGGCGGAGTTTGATAGCAGCAGTGAGATTGAGACAAGTGATTTACGCCTCCGGTGGAAAACAAATTGATAACTTAGAACTAAAATAAACACTGCATAACGTGTCTCCATTTGGATATAGGGGAAATTCCTTTTACCTTGTTTTCATTATGAAAGAAGCACGGTCGCAATAGATTGGATTTAATTATTCGCATCAATGTTTCGAAAAGCTCATGATCCTATGCTCTAAATTTGGTACTACAGGTGATTTGCAATATAAATGTACTTGGAAGAAAGAGTGTGTAGTTTCCTCCAAATCTTTCACACCAACCAACTGCCTGGAAGACTCTTTAATTTTGCTGTCCATACCGTACTCCAATCAAAAAACCTCCGCCGTAAAGTTAGAAATCAGAAAGAAAAGGCAACTCGTGTACAAGATGAATAAGGACAAAAATAAATATGTCTTTACCTAAGCTTTGATATTATGTTAAATCTAAAGTCGGTCTAAGCTATACCCACCTAACACATTCACAAGAAATGTGCAATTATCCATATTTCCTGCAGAATCGCCAACCATACAGTTTACAAGCGTCTTTCCAAAAAGGAAGCTGGTACCACTTGCTGGTGTACACACTACTGTAGGATTTGCATCGACGTTATCAGAAGCCGCCATTTCGAACGTAGCTTGGGTACTGTTTGCCCCATCAGATGTATTCGTTGTTATATTGTCAGGGCAAATTGGTGGTTCCATATTTACGAAACGAAGACAGGAAGGCCGTCAGGCGGAAATAGTTCATAAGCAATGTTTAAACAATAGCAGGAAACTTCAATCATTTCTCTCTTCCTTGATACATTTAACATGATTGCTCAACTTGAACCCAACCCGAGGTATAACCTTTATTTTCAACAATTACTTTACGGTGATATTGATGACTGACAAGTATTTGTTATCAAAACAATTATAGGCCTAAAAACTCTTTTCAAATCGTTATCTTGGATTTGGTGTGAAAGTGGATTTCCTTTCAATAATTTTTTTCAAAGGTGCCGTTGGAAAAATTTAAGTAAGATTGTGGAGTGTTTCCCTTTTGTCTGCCGTATGACTCGATTGTATTCACCAACGTAGCCTTGTTTCGGTCTTCAGCACTATGACACCTCTTTTATTTCTACATTCTGAAAATTTCTGTCTAGTCATCTATAACACGCCCCGTTATATGCACGTTTCAGCGAATCCAAAAATAATTAACGCCCTATCGGGTTTTTTTTTCTGTCAACTAGATTTTTTGTATCAAGACTATCTAACTGTTGAGGTTAAACGTTTCGTTAATGTTCAGAAAATACAATTGTATTCAAGGACTTTGTTGGCAGATGTTATCAGCCATAACCTATTTCTGATGCACTTAGATTGACAACGTCTACCAGCATCATGTTCATGCCTGACGCTATCGATAATGTGGACGCGTCCCCTGCAGTTACCTGTTCACATGAGTCTGGAAGCCAATTTGACCTTGGTACTACAAGGGTCAACTGTACGGCTGTGGATCAATCTGGGAATAAAATCTCTTGTTCATTTAATGTAACAGTCCTGGGTAAGAAATTAATTCATATTAACGTCGTAAAATTAAGCTCAGATTATCTGAATGAACATGCACCCAATTAGTACACCGAAACAACAACCGAATTGGCAAGGTGTTTCAAGTTCACACTATTTCAAAGACACGTCAATCTAAGTGCATCAGAAATAGGTTATGGCTGATAAAATCTGCCAACAAAGTCCTTGAATACAACTATATTTTCTTAAATATTAACGAGACATTTAACCTCAACAGTCAGATAGTCTTGATACAAAAAATCTAGTTGTCAGAAAGAATACCCGATAGGGCGTTAATTATTTTTGGATTCGCTGAAACAGGCATATACTGGGCGTGTTTTAGATGTCTAAACAGAAATTTTCAGAATGTAAAAAAAAAGAGGTGTCATAGTGCTGAAGACCAAAACAAGGCTACGTTGGTGAATACCATCAAGTCATACGGCAGGCCAGAGGGAAACACTCCACAATCCTACTTAAAGTCTTCCAACGGCACCTTTGAAAGAAATTATGGAAAAGAAACCCATTTTCACACCAAATTCAAGATAACGATTTGAAAAGAGTTTTTATGCCTATAATAGTTTTGATAACAAATACTAGTCAGTCGTCAATACCATCGTAAAGTAATTGTTGAAAATAAAGGATATACCTCGGGTTGGGTTTAAGTTAAAATACAACCTTTTTGAGCAATCATGTTAAATACATCAAGGAAGAGAGAAATGATTGAAGTTTCCTGCTATTGTTTAAATATTGTCTATGAACTATTTCCACCTGACGGCCTTCCTGTCTTCGTTTCGTAGATATGGAACCACCAATTTGCCCTGCCAATATAACAACGAATACATCTGATGGGGCAAACAGTACCCAAGTTACGTTCGACATGGCGGCTTCTGATAACGTCGATGCAAATCCTACAGTAATGTGTACACCAACAAGTGGTACCAGCTTCCTTTTTGGAAAGACGCTTGTAAACTGTATGGTTGGCGATTCTGCAGGAAATATGGATAACTGCACATTTGTTGTGAATGTGTTAGGTGGGTATAGCTTAGACCGACTTTAGATTTAACATAATATCAATAATATCAAAGCTTAGGTAAAGACATATTTATTTTTGTCCTTATTCATCTTGTACACGAGTTGCCCTTTCTTTCTGATTTCTAACTTTACGGCGGAGTTTGATAGCAGCAGTGAGATTAAGACAAGTGACTTACGCCTTCGGTGGAAAACAAATTGATAACTTAGAACTAAAATAGGCACTGCATAATGTGTCTCCATTTGGATATGGGGGAAATTCCCTTTACATTGTTTTCTTTACGAAAGAAGCACGGTCGCAATAGATTGGATTAAATTATTCGCATCAATGTTTCGAAAAGCTCATGATCCTATGCTCTAAATTTGGTACTACAGGTGATTTGCAATATAAATGTATTTGGAAGAAAGAGTGAGTAGTTCCCTGCAAATCTTTCACACCAACCAACTGCCTGGAAGACTGTTTAATTTTGCCGTCGATACCGCACTCCAATAAAAAAAAACTCTTTCAAATCCTACTCTATTGTTATCATACAACCAGTTTTCTGAAAAGTCAGGGCTTTTTGTTTTAATCCGCGAATTTTACATTGGTTGCAGATATGGAACCTCCTAAACTAACCTGTCAAGATGTCACTGGATACACAGACGAGGGATTGACAACGTCTACCAGCATCATGTTCATGCCTGACGCTATCGATAATGTGGACGCATCCCCTGCAGTTACCTGTTCACCTGAGTCTGGAAGCCAATTTGACCTTGGTACTACAAGGGTCAACTGTACTGCTGTGGATCAATCTGGAAATAAAATCTCTTGTTCATTTAATGTAACAGTCCTGGGTAAGAAATGAGTTCATATTAACGTCGTGATAATAAGCTCAGATTATCTGAATGAACATGCACCCAGTTAGTACGCCGAAACAACAACCGAATTGGCAAGGTGTCTCAAGTTCACACTACTTCAAAGACACGTCAATCTAAGTGCACCAGAAGAAGGCCATGGCTGATAACATCTCCCAACTCAACTACATTATAATCACATGGGTCAGATCAAAATCATTTCGAACTTGAATGTGTATTTGTCTCCTTGTGAAAGATTTATTGCCTACATGTTTAGCAAAGCAAATAGTTTGGCATATTTTTGACAGTTGCAGATGTGACTGCACTTTGAAAATGGTTGTGCACCTAAAAGCTTATTTTACTTCCAGAGTCTTTGATTGTATTAAGATGTGAATGATGGGTACATTTATACATCTTTTATCTTGAATCTCATTCACTGATATTTTACACTGTTATTTGATAAACAAAGTTAAATATTGAAACAAAATGAATTGGAATCTTGAAGAAAATACAAAGTCCTTGAAAACTACTGTATTTTCTAAACCAACAACTATACATTTAACCTCAACAGTCAGTTTGTCTTAAAACAGAAAATCTAGTTGGTAGAAAAAATACCCGATAGGGCGTTAAAGATTGTGTCAGAGATATGCAAGTCCATTACTGCCCTTCATTATCAATACCAATCGAAAGATTCTTACTTACAAACGGTGTGTTAAACGTTGAGATCCATACGTCATGAATTTGTGGTTATATGGGAAAACCTAATAACGATATGTTACCAGAATGTTGTTCTTTCCGTGAGTTTAAATTTTGCTCAAATTGAGAATCGCGGTTATGTGTGTCGTCGCACGACCTGCGGAGCACACTGATTGGTTAAACGGCTTAACTCCACGCGACCTTCGGCTAACGGCTAATGGGACAATTTTGAAACGACCCGTGCACGTCGACGTCACTGTAAATTTTGAAGTTTAATTGTCCAGATTTTCACCAAAACTACGTATTCTACACAAAGGTTCTATGATAAGTGTTTATTTATACTAATCTTCACATTGTGAAAGATTTGAGCTGATTTCATTCATTTTACCGTTTTCTGACTTGCAAATCCCTTTACTCTGTCTTTAAATATTTTTGGATTCGATGAAACGGACATATAATAACGAGGCGTGCTTGAGATGGCTCGACAGAATTTTTTTGAATGTAGAAAAAAAAGAGGTGTCATAGTGCTTCAAACCAAAACATGGCTACATTGGTGAATACGATTGAGTCATACGGCAGGCCAGAGGGAAGCACTCCGCAATCCCACCGAAAGTCTTCCAACTGCACTGTTGAAAGAAATTACAGAAAGGAAACCCATCTTCACACCAAATTCAAGATAACAATTTAAAAAGAGGTTTTAGGCTTATAATTGTTTTGATCAAAAATACTAGTCAATCATAAATATCATCGTAAAATAATTGCTGTTGATAACTCAGGTTGGGTTCTAGATGAAATGCAACCTTTTTTTTTAGCAATCAGTGTAAATGTATCAAGGAAGAGAGAAAATGATTGAAGTTTCTTGCTATTGTTTTAAAAAAGTCTGAGTACTATTTCCGCTTGACGGCCTTCCTGTCTTCGTTTCGTAGATATGGAACCACCAATTTGCCCTGCCAATATAACAACGAATACATCGGATGGGGCAAACAGTACCGAAGTTACTTTCGACATGGCAGCTTCTGATAACGTCGATGCAAATCCTACAGTAGTGTGTACACCAGCAAGTGGTACCAGCTTCCTTTTTGGAAAGACGCTTGTAAACTGTATGGTTGGCGATTCTGCAGGAAATATGGATAATTGCACATTTCTTGTGAATGTGTTAGGTGGGTATAGCTTAGACCGACTTTAGATTTAACATAATATCAAAGCTTAGGTAAAGACATATTTATTTTTGTCCTTATTCATCTTGTACACGAGTTGCCTTTTCTTTCAGATTTCTAACTTTACGGCGGAGTTTGATAGCAGCAGTGAGATTGAGACAAGTGATTTAAGCCTCCGGTGGAAAACAAATTGGTAACTTAGAACTAAAATAAACACTGCGTAACGTGTCTCCATTTGGATATAGGGGAAATTCCTTTTACATTGTTTTCATTATGAAAGAAGCACGGTCGCAATATATTGGATTTAATTATTCGCATCAATGTTTCGAAAAGCTCATGATCCTATGCTCTAAATTTGGTACTACAGGTGATTTGCAATATAAATGTATTTGGAAGAAAGAGTGAGTAGTTTCCTGCAAATCTTTCACACCAACCAACTGCCTGGAAGACTCCTTAATTTTGCCGTCCATACCATACTCCAATCAAAAAACCTCTATCAAATCCCACTCTATTGTTATCATACAACTAGTTTTCTGAAAAGTCTTTTTGCTCTTATCCGCCAATTTTACATCGGTTGCAGATATGGAACGTCCTAAACTAATCTGTCAAGATGTCACTGGATACACAGACGAGGGATTGACAACGTCTACCAGCATCATGTTCATGCCTGACGCTATCGATAATGTGGACGCGTCCCCTGCAGTTACCTGTTCACCTGAGTCTGGAAGCCAATTTGACCTTGGTACTACAAGGGTCAACTGTACGGCTGTGGATCAATCTGGGAATAAAATCTCTTGTTCATTTAATGTAACAGTCCTGGGTAAGAAATGAGTTCATATTAACGTCGTGATAATAAGCTCAGATTATCTGAATGAACATGCACCCAATTAGTACACCGAAACAACAACCGAATTGGCAAGGTGTTTCAAGTTCACACTATTTCAAAGACACGTCAACCTGAGTGCATCAGAAGAAGGCCATGGCTGATAAAATCTTCAAACTCAACTCTAAATAATCGCATGGATTAGATTGAAAATATTTCTAATTTGAATATATTCGTCTCCTTGTAAAAGCTATATTTGCTACATTTTTAGCAAATAGTTTTCACATTGTCACAGTTGCAGATGTGACCGTACTTTGCAATTTGTCATGCACATGAAACCAAATATTAGTTTTTGACTGATTGCATTCAGAGAAGGTGTAGTGGAAAAGTACATTACACTTTTAATCTTGAATGTCATTCACCGATCTTCTAGATTGGTATTTGAGAAATAAAAACCGAAACTTGAGACAAAAATGATTGTGAAATCAAGAGAAAAAATGGTACTTGAAAACTACTTTCTCAACCATGAACTACACATTTGACCTCAACTTTGGGGTCGTATGAAAACACAAAGTCTAATTGACAGAAAAAACACACAAAACGATAGGGCGTTAAATATTTCTGGATTCGCTGAAACCGACACATATAACCGGGCGTGTTTGAGATGGCTAGACAGAAATTTTAAGAATGGAGAATAAAGAGGTTGCCATTGTGCTAAAGACCATAACATGGCTTTGTTGGTAAAAACGAATAAGTCATACGGCAGGCCAGAGAGAAACACTCCGCAATCCTACAGGAAACTCTTAAAATGTCACTTTTCAAAGAAATTATAGAAAGGAAAACCATCCTCACATAAAAAACTCACAAAGTTTAGGATTAAAACTTAAAAAAGAGTTTTCATGCCTATAATTGTTTTGATCAAAAAAAATATTCGGTCATAAATGTCATCTTAAACAAAAAAACGTTTGAGAAGAAATATTTCCGCCTGACGGCATTCCTGTCTTCGTTTGGTAGATATGAAACCACCAATTTGCCCTGCCAATACAACAACGAGTACATCTAAAACATCTGTAAGGCACATGCATCCGCGTGTCACGACGAACGCTTACGTGAGCGTTAACTTATATTTTCACATTTAATATAGAAATACTATGATCACCAAGTGTTCTCAGTGACTAATTCCTGAATTACGTCTTTTTTGTATAAAATCGCAAAGACAATACATATTCTTCTGAAATTTTGGCCCTCCCTATCATCTCCTGTTACCGCTAGTATCATTTGTACCACATGCCTTTCCTTCACGAAATCACACACTAACGAAAATGAAAAGACAGGGCTTAACTTCTACCCCCCCCCCCCGGTTAACAGAAGGAAACGTAGGGCATCTGAAATTATGACTCTTGCTTTGAGAACACACATTATGCAAGGCATAATTTTAACCATTATGCAATTTTGTTTTGGCAAGGTACCACCCCCTCGACAGCACCTGTTATAACACCGGAAACAACACCTGATACAACGTCAGATTCAACACCGGGAACGAACACGCCTCTAACAACAAGTAGGACAACTTCTGGGACAACACAAGGTACAACACGAGGTACCACATGTTAAATTTCAAATTTCAAAGGTCAAAGGTCACCGGGCCTAAAACATTTTCATTTTCATGTAATTATTAAAAAAAACATCGAGTTATTTACTTTATTTTATATCTAGGCTTATACTTTGCCATTTTGTGGCCCTGTAAGAAAAACAATAAATTGCTCATGGACGTGGTTCCTATTATTCGACACTGGTAATTGAAAGCAATTCTTGTGTTGTAGATGTGAACATCAATATTTAGAGTGAAACAATTTGATAAAAGGCCGGAAAATGTCCGACAAAACATAAAAATATAAGGTCACCAATATGAAAATTCCTAGGGCATTTAAATTCAATACTTTTGACTTTTTGAAAATTCGGGAATCTGACCTAGTATATATTTTTTAATCAATAGATAAAGGAAAACACTGTAAAACTGGGTAATTTTTCCCAAATAGTGGTATAAGATCGTCGTTTTATGCTATTAAGTAGCATTTTGGCGGCCATTTTGAAAACGTCTTCTAGTATGTTTACCGGAAAAAGTTCCGGAGTAGCAAAAGGCTACTTTTTTTTTTTTTTTGGGGGGGGGGGGTTTATGTGTGATGTTAGTCAATGGCTGTGAAGAGTACCTTAGAGTACATTTCATGCATACGGACCCCACCCAGCCTACAGATAGCATGAGGATGTGATTCCCTGTCCAAGCACTTCACTGCAGAGACAGATTAACAGAAAACATGATCTTATTAATGTATTCCATGGAAATAGCATTAGCACTTTACTGAACGTATTATTTCAAGTAATGCAAGTTAGGGTGCCCAAGTGGAATTATCATATACATTGATACTAATTATTTGGCATAAGATTTAGTTTGAAAATGATCCGAGGTTTATTTATGAGTTAGGAAAGAAAACCAGATCTGAATACTATAACGTTTAGAAAATAGTGTTAAACCAATAATAGAAATAAATTAACAGAACAAACCAACATACACTTTTGGGAAGAAGATAAAAAAGAAGAAACATGTTGAAGTAATAATAGTTATTGGAATAATGTGGATGGTGTTCAGGGCAATAAAGCATTGCCGGGTTGTTTGCACTTAAATTCGAAAGAAAAATATTAAAGCGTTTAAAGGCAGGGAATCTCGATTGCCTCACTCCCCACAGAACAGGAAAGGATCACTTATACACTCAGGATATAAATAAAGGACATGTTTGTAAAATTTGGGGGTCAATAATTACTTAGAATTTGAAAAAAAGTACGCAAAATTCAACAATGGCCGTTAGTTTACGTTCTATGCTGGGAGGTTTTTTTTTATTTCTACGAGATAAAAATTCAAGTCAGAGTCTAACGGTCACTATAATTCCACTTATACTAAGTTTTTTGCTCCTATACTTTGCTGAAAGGTTCTCAAGGAGTTTTGTCTTCAATATGCCAGTATATTTATACAATGTTAATTTTTAGGCATGCAAAAGATAAGCTGGACCTTTAACGTGACTATCATGAAGTGTGAATGATAAGGTTATTGATTCAAATTAATTCCGTTTGCACAGAGGAAATGTGAAATTGATGGCTGGATACATAATAATGTTATAGGCATAGATGAAGCATTACAAGAAAAGTTATATTAAGCATCTTTAAAAAAGTCATTGTGTAACAGATGTGATTATATTGTGCATGGACAGAAAATTATCAGTGGCTATTTGCCAATGGTTTTCACTGCAATTGATATGACATGATATATCGCCTGATTGCATACTCAAAAGTACTGCGGTACCAGTACCTAAAGGTATTTGGACAAATTTTTCGTGCAATAAAACTAGGCAATTACTTGCGCTTCGAGCGCACAAATACCTAGTGGTGTGCAGATCAGGGATCGAAAGACTTAAAAAAAAACAGTTCCAGAAAAATGTAGGGAATGTAAGAACTTTGAAATTTTTTCAAAAGCCGTGACATACTGTGAAAAAGACTTGTCTCAAAAAAGAGAGGAAAAAAACCTTGGGTTGATGATGCCTGTTCGAAAATTATTGAGAAGAACAGGGCAGCTATTCAGGGAAGTATGGGAAGTACAGAAAACAGGGATAAAAAAGGTGAAAACGGCTTTACGTAAATCAAGCGGAGGTGGTAAAGAGACAGGATAGAGAAGCTGAGGAAGGGGAGACTAAAGAGCATCTTCAAAGCTGTTAGGAAGATTTATAGAAAACATTGAGCAAGACCTGGAATCGGGATTAAATGTGATAATGGAAGTATACTTTTTCATGTCGATGCTATATGCATTAGGTGGAATGGCTATTGTACAAAACTTTGCACACACGAAGGCGGAACACAAGAGATCGTTGAGGGGGAAAAAAAGGAAGAACCAGAAGTATAAGTCAGAAAAATAGAAGCAGCAATCAAAAAACTTAAAGATGCAAAGGGAACTGACTAAAACGAGATACCAGCGGGGGCTTTAAAAGCAGAAAAAAAACTACAGTCGAGGCGATGAAGAGAATAATTGACACAATCTGGGAGACTGTAATATGGTCAAATAATTGTTCTGTATGGGAGCTAATTATCCTGCCCAAGGTTTCTGGGACACATTATTGCACCAAGTATACGTTTAATTAGCTATTCATCTAAAATCCTATTGAAGATCCCGAGACAGTGGATTCAATATTATATGAGGCCAGGAAATGCAGAACAGTTTCGTTTTACATCAGGAAAGGGGACTGCTGCAAAAGATCTTAACCACTAGGAACATATTCCAGAAAATGGCAAGGAGGAGGAGGAACAGTGGCTCCTCTTTATAGACTACACACAAGCGTTCGACATTTTTTTTTTTTTTTTACGACGCTCTATGGAAGGTGCTGAAAAAGTTTGGAGTTCTTAAACACCTTATATCGCTGGTCACGAACTTATATGAAGGCGCCAAAGGTGGTGCCAGGTAAAAATGTCAGAGGTAAAAATGTCATAGGTAAAAATGTCATACGTAAAAATGTCAGAGGTAATAATGTCAGTAGTAAAACTGTCAACCTTTTAATAACATTGACCCCCGGGAACCTTGTCCCATAGACCTGATATCGCATCGTGCAACCGACTAACATGCTAGGTCTTGGATACGAAAAAAACAAACAAACAAACAAACAAACGAAAAAAAACAAAAAAATACGTATTTTCGATACGATCACAGTACGATCACCAATCACAGGCAATAGTCAGTAGTCATGCACTGGGTACGAAATATTACGAGTCCATTCAGGAAAATGTTGGCAGGATTGGTACTATCACTGGTTTGTCAAGTACCTCTTTATAAAGAACCACCAGCAGCTGGTGTGTAGCATTCGCTGAAAAAAAAACACACACACACGTTAGGCAGGACCCTGGGAACGTATTTTTTTTTCACCGGGGGCGCAAGAAAAAAAAATCGCGGCCAAAAGTTTCTTTCATGGCCAAATTCGCGGCCAAATCAACAGCTGAAAAGTCGCTCAGCGGGAGGGGGTGGGGGAGGAAATTTTCGCGGCCCCCCAAAAAATTCACAGCCAAATTCGCGGTCAAATCAACAGCTTAAAAGTCGCTCAGCGGCCAAGTTTGAAGAAAAATAGACATACACGTCTTTTTGCAGGGGGTGCGCACCTCCTGAAAAAAATTCTGGGGGTGCTTCAGCACCCCCAGCATCCCCGCTTCCCAGGGCCATGACGTTATGGACATGTAGTTCCTTTTAACAATGTTAACATATATTAGAGCAAGATATTGTCATTTTACACGTTTAGCGGGAGGATTTTCAAAAAGTGGGTGATTAACATGCTCGGCGAGAGGAAGACCGTGGTGGGACGGCGAGAAACAGTGGCGGGAGATGGACTCCCGCCAAATGCGAGAGGGTTAACAACACTGTACCTTGTAAAGGACCCCATACATGATCAATGTTTTCGTAAAATAATTGATATCATTTGATGTCAATTAATTGATATAAATTACTTTACAACAAACATTAATCGTGTACAGGGCCTTAACACCTCACAGACCCTCGGCGTGGGACAAACTTTTCGGACAAAGAATATTGATCCTTTGATCTTACTGAAAACAAGCATAATTCCTGGTTATCTGCAATCATGGCCATAGGCCTGCGTCCATTTAAGCTAGAATTATGAAAAATAGTCTTATGAAGTTTTTCCTTTACAAGTTTCGCAGATACACCAGCCCTGTCACTTCAACTGTATAGATCCTTTCGTTCAGTTATCAACATCAAAGGCTAACCACTCCTACCACATTCCACGAAAGCACACGCTTTACAGTCTGACAGTAGCTTGGCCCTCGTCTCATGTTCGTATGATCAGGGTGATGCAAATAAGAGAGATAGGGGGGGGGGGAGCACGGCGGCGCCGCTCCTTAATTTTAAAGTAATGAAATAACGGGATTTTTAACCGTTTTCCAAAACAATCCCAACCCCACCCCCCCCCCACCATAGTGTACATTTGAATAGCTTTTCCTTTTTTGGCGGGTACAATGTTTTAGTTTTCGTTCGTCGGGGCCCCCCTGCCCCCGCGTGGTCGATTATTTTGGCTTGAATTTTCCACGGCTAAAAAAATGTTGGTCTCGTCGCCAACACCCCCCCTCGTTTGTCGGATGCTGTTTTACTTGTAATGTCGCTGAGTACATTTGTCAGGCGTCGGGCAAATTTTCCCGTAACAATTTTGTTTCGACCCTCGTAAAATTTTCTGCGTCGCCCCTGGCGATGATTTTTATGGGCGTCGATTTCTGATATTAAATGTGTGCTAGAAGTTCGGGTAGTCTTTTAAAGAGGATAATGGAGGTGATAAAGTCTAATAAAGGTGGGTTAAAAATATTTTTTTAAAGGTAATATGTACACTAAACAGTTTGAAGGGAAGTATAATACAATTTGGAAGTATGTTCGAAGAACAAGTGGTTGCAAAGGAATTGTTGTATTGATGTGTCTTTACTCCTATATAAACTTAGCGGGTACAAAAAACAATAGAGTTTAATTACGACTTCATTTCTTTTTACTTGTGATTTGTGGGATACCCCTCCCCCCCAAATGAAAACAAAGAAGAAGAAGGGAACAAAGTTGTGTGTGTCTGTACATTTATGTGAGTTTGTATAGTTTTATTCAACTGACATTTTTACCTCTGATATTTTATCTTTGACATTACCTCTGACATTTTTAGCTCTGTCATTTTTACTTTTGACATTTTAGCTCTGACATTATTACCTCTGACATTATTACCTCTGATATTATTACCTCGGACATTTTTACCTCGGACATTATTACCTCGGACATTATTACCTCTGACATTTTTACCTTTGACATTTTTACGTCTGACATTTTTCGTCTGACATTTTTACTGCTGACATTTACCTCTGACATTTGTACCTCTTACATTATTACCTGTCACATTTATTATCTTTGACATTATTTCCTCTGATATTTTACCTCTGAAATTTTGACTTCTGACATTATTACTTCTGCCATTTTTTACCTCTGATATTTTACCTCTGACATTTTTACTTCTGATATTATTAACTCTGACATCATTACCTCTGACATTTTTGCCTCTGACATTTTTACCTCTGACATTATTACCTCTGACATTTT